>JAMKQA010089706.1:0-33570 GCA_024699735.1 Posidonia australis
TTGGACTTGTGTGATAGTCCTGGAATCCTGAGCTGTTGTTGAATCATGAAAATGATGCTTTGACCTGTTGCCAGTCAATGTTGTGGTTTGGTTTTGAGTCCGGTGGAGCCTTGTGTTTTAGGCTGGAACTAGTCAGAATATGTGTTTTTGGGAAGGATTCCCATGTTTTGAATGGTTTGGTTTTGGAAAATGAAAATGAATTCCAAAAAGGTTTCGAAAGTGGTTTTTGTTGGATTTCCACATGTTTTGGGAAAAAGAAAGGTTATGGCTTTTGAGGAAGCCTGTTTTGGGACAGAGGTCCCAGGTGGTGTTTTGTAAAGGACGTGGATTTGATTTTTAGGTATGAATCCCAAGTGTGGTTTAATAGAAAGAGATTTCAAGGATTTAAACCAAAATTTTCATATTAGGAAACAAGTTTTCTCTGGTTTTATTGTGCTTGCTTGTAGTTGGGTGTTTTGGGAGCGCGTACTGGGTGACTTAGATGTCACTCACGCGTGCTGTGTGTGTTTCAGGTGCAGACCGCGTGCAGCCAGTTTCCAGTGCAGGAATCGGAGTTTCTAGTCGCGCATCGTGATCCTAGAGGTGAGTCTGGTTACAGTCTTTTTATTCTGTAATTTGTGTAATTAGGCTTGTGATACTATTATTTAGTAGCGTGCCTGGGTTCGAGGCGTTACATATAATTATCCATCGGTAAACGAGAAATGCCCCATTTATGAGAAACCCTCAAGGGCAGCCAACCATGGTTTCCAGAAAAGGGTTGCACTGTAGTCCATTAGCTGTATCAATATGTCTATACATACTGTGTGTTTTTTTATTTTTTTTAAGTTTGCTGTCTTTCATTGCTCATTTTCGCATTATTGCAACCATTGATTAGATAAAGTTCTGCCTATTTCTAAGAAATATGTAATGAAATAAATCAACCGTTGATTAGAAAATTGATTCAATGATACCTTAATATGTAATGAAATAAATCAACCGTTGATTAGAAAATTGATTCAATGATACCTTACAGCCATAATCGGATCACATTTCTCAACAAATATCTTCAAGATCTCAACAGGATCCACAATATCTTTTATTTCAAACTGGTAATCTAGAGCAAGAACACGAAGTGTTATCACCTCATCAGGCTTTGTCTGAAACAAATCAAATACACTGCACAAATGCTATACTTAAGAGAATCAGCACGTCAAATTATAACCAAATTAGCAAAGCACATTCTTGGCACTAGCTCAAAACATCAAATACATACTCAACTCACATAATCACTGCAAATAAATTGGCAATTCACTACTTAACCACTGTACTGGAACCAACTGTTGGTACTTAATTACACAAGCAAGGCGACAACAACCTCATGCGTACACACAAAGAACATGGGCCAGTGACAAAAACTAAAACAAAACCAGCAAATAAATCAAGAATCCGACATCACCTATGCCATTGAAATCCAAATATACCTGAAAGGGTCTCCATGACCTCCACAAGCTCCTCCACCCTCCCGGCCCTCACGAGCCGCCGACACTCCGCTTTCAGTCCCTCCACCGCCTTCCCATCCACCACCTGCACAGCACGAATCCCACCGGGGCTGGGGGCTAGTGAGGGGTGCTGTTCGAGAGTGGACAGAGGCTGGTAGGGGCGTTTGGGAGAGCAGGGCTTCTTGGGTCGTCGCCATTGGTGGCGATGGAGAGGGGTGGGGTTTGGGAGAGTGGAGGCGATGTTGGTGAGAAGTGTTGCCGCAGGTGGTGCTGCTGCCATTTTTGCAGTCCACACAACTGCTGGTTTGGTTTAGCTAGTGGGCAGTAGGGATGATGGTAGTTTTGGGATTATGGATTTTTATAAAAGCTCACTTCTAATGAGGTGGTGTTTGGATTAGATTCTGAAATCAGGGATGCGTTTGACACCATTGGTGGGAGAAGTCGTCCAGAAGTCAGCTTCCAGCAGAAGTTGCCCAAAGGTGGTGACAAAAGTACCTCTACATTTTTCAACGAAAGTCAACGGCATTGGAAATCTCACCCAAATGCTCTAGATTCTCCGAGAAGTTTGAACTTTGAAGGTTCTTTATAGCGATCCGTGTTCTATTGGGGTGTCCTTCAAGGGATGTAAATGTTTTCTAGGATTGTGGGAAATTCTTGATGGAGTTTGAGTCTAGATTTCGACTGAGGGTTAGTTGGATAGAATTTCAACTTTTGAATCTAAATGTAGAAGTTAATTTCTGGTTTAAAATTGTCGTATCCTAGTTTTTAGAAACGTAAAAGAATTATTGTTTCAAAAGCTACATACTTCTAAGAAGTCGATAGTATTTGGTAGAACGATTAGACCATTATAACTTTCGAAGAAAAACTATACACTGAAAAGCTGTTTAAAAGTTCTATTAAACGGATCCCGAGTATAATAACCTAGACCTTGACAATTTCTCAAAATTCAACTTTTAGTAAAAAAAACTTCCAAACTAGAATTTTAAGTTTTGGTAAACGATTGATGATGATGTGATAATTTACAGTAGGATTTTACTCCTACATATTACTCCAGTTGTAGAATTTAAATCCTAATGAGTGTTGTAGGATTTTTTTTTTTTAATCCAATAATATAGCTTGAAAAAGCCCGGCGAAAGCCCAGTAGGAACTTGTTCGGCCCAAACTTACATTAGTCTCGTGACCTGAGTGCTGTTCTTGAAGAAACTCAAATCACCCTTTTTTTTTCTCTCAATCACCCATTAATTTGTAGATTGTTATTTATTCAGGTATTCTGTGGACATTCTAAAGAAAAACTTCAATCAATAAAGGTTTAGCAACTTTGTACTCAAAGATTGGGATAGAGAATTGGTCCAATGAGGTCCTGATGTCCACAGTAAGGTAACTTTTTACAAACGACGTTGGAGAATCTCAAAATCTTGTCTCTGGTTGCAGAATCCAGATTATTTACTCTCTCTTTTGTCCAGAATTGCGTAGCATAACTAAAAATTTCACCAACTTAATCAAAACATCATCTACTTCTGTGCTTCCAAGTAAGAAGTCCTCAACTAAAAATGTGTGTTTATCATGATCTAAACCATCATGCACCTGTTTGCACTTCCCTATATATAAACTACAACATTATATGTATCTATATATTACATTTGGAATCTCTTCCAACAGAAGAAAACCGGAAGTTGGGAGCATTTATGAGTTGAGGATAAGCATTAACGGGAAGGACCTTCAGATGTGGCGTGTTTGAGCATATGCCTTTCTGTGTGTAGAACAGTGTATGTCTCAAAGTTAGTTAAAGGCCCAATCAACTTTGACACTTTTGTCTCTTGTTCCAGAAGCACTTTTCTTCTTCTCAAGACATGGGCATCAGAGGCACAGTTTGGGATGTGACGCCTCTCTGTTATTCCCTTCCCTGTCTGGTTCTTTGTCTTAAAGTTGATGGCATGCATGGTTTTCTTAAGATGTTTTTATGCTGGCAATAATCACCATGGATCATTTGATTTAAGCATAAAGCTGGCATCGTTTAGCATGGTTTTGTTTATTGACCATAATTACAAGGAAATTGAAAGGATTTCCTTCCAAGCGTAGGGTATTTGATGTGGTGACATTTAGAAGAATCCTGTATTTTCTTCTCTTGAATGACAAAGCAAGTCGTTGTGGATTTTTATAACAAAAAAATTCAAATCCAGAAATTAAAAACTGTTCCATATCAAAGGTTATAATCCAGTGGTCCAAGAATGATTGTCTGTATTAAGCTATATTTTTCTAGAATTGGAATTCTAACTCTAATAAGACCTCCAACCCCTGTATTAAAATGGAATGTGAACTTCCCTGGTAGTTTTGAATAACTCAAGACTTAGTCTTATATTGTTTAAAATAAAAAATAGATAAGGTTATATAAAGATTAAGATTAACCACCATATCAACTTCAACTTAAGCATTTTAAACCTAACTGTTGCGTTCGAGGTTGCTATAGGCTAGTTAGGCGTAAGTCGTTACAAATGATATCAGAACTTAGATCAATTAAAAATATGCAAACTTAGTACTACAGTCAAAGAAGTGTGAGCCATTTCTAGAATCTTACATCGTTTAGTTCTGATTGTCGACTCTAACGTAGACATTAGATATTCAAATAGGAGATATTGTAAGTTTATAACATCCTAAGATGTAGTATTACACTACTTAGAATAAGAAGTTGATGAGGCTAAATAAAGATTAGGATCAACAATCATATCAACTTCAGCTTAAATATTTTAGAATGATTATTGGGTCTAAAGTTGCTATAGGCCAATTAATCCTAGTTCGTTACACTAAGATCTCGTTTGGAACTGCTTATAGACGACTTCTGAGTGGTTAGCTTCTGTCAAACCATTAAATATCTCAGAAGCAGTTCCAAATAGGATATTAGGAGTCCACTTTTCACATAAACTATAGCTTCTAGATCTTAAAATCATGTATAAAAACATAGTTTTTCAGAAGCTGGCCAGAGGAAGTTTCTGGCAGAAGCTGAATAAATGAGGTATGCATTTATGTTTGTAGTCTTGATTTTTAAAATTAATTACGTAGAAATGTCCTTATTATTTACAGATTTGTTATTAGATGAAAGGTAAATATGTAAAATCAATATTACTAGAATCTAATTATTGTTGTGGAACTTTTATTTGTCAAACAGAATTTTCATAACTAAATTAAAATTTAGTTTCCAAAGATACTCTCGAAAATCAACTTCTATTAAAATCTTATAATTTAACTTCTACGAATAAGAGATTCCAAACGAAATCTAAGCCTATTAAAAGTTCTAGATTCTGTAACTCTTCCTTGCCAACATACTTCATTGTCGTAACTCTTATTTGTTTATTTTAAGTGTGCGGAAGCTAATAATGCATTCTTAGATTCCACGTAAGCTCAAGCTAAATAAGCACAACCTGCTAGCCATTCCAAATAGTCTCTTCCTTTGAAAATTTTGGTCTCTTTAATCTTGCAATGGCTCTCCTGGTTGACCTCAGGTGTACATGACACGGTATTTTATGATGATTGTACAAGCTGATCCTAATTCACGGTAGAGAGCAAGAATAGATGGTTCACTGAAGGATGTCGTCTCATGTTGGCGTTGAAACCCATGTCTTCATATGTTGGCCCCAGTGCAATCTGCCACAACCAAGCCTTTGACCATACAGTTATCATTCAGTAAGGGCACAAACTTTGATGGCCAGTAGTACACCACTAAATCACCTGTGCATGCACTTGATAAAACTTTTTTTTTAAACGGTAATTGATATATATTATACTCAAACACATGAGAAACTACCACCAAATAATGTAATAGTTATGATGTTCGTGAAAATCGAACTTTCGACCACTCGTACAATCACAAAGAGACTTCATTACTAGATCAAATGGCTACAGACTACACCTAATAAAACTTAACTAAGTGATCGACGTTTTTCTCTTTTTTGTCGATACCCTCCTGAGGTAAGGTAAAGAAGATGCTGATGTGGGCACCGGAACCATGTAAGATTGACAGGTGGTCTTGGTGACTATTCTTGTTAACTCCGGCCACCAACTTGTACTTAACATTTATTATGTTTTTTTTGACAAAGTAACATCATGTGTTGATTTTTTTTTTCCCTGATGTTTAAGGATGTGTGTGTAATTTTTTATCGTTGTGATGACTTAATTTTCTTTCATCCATGAAGGAACAATCTTCTATAACAAATAATTTTGATCTAAGAAGAAGAAAAAAATTCTAGTATAATCGTTAATGTAGGTAACTTATTGAATCATATAAATTCCTATCTTCTTTGTATGTTTTTTCTTTTTTACCCTCGTTCTCTCAACACTGCATATATTTACATGGTGTTTGGGTTTTGACATTAGGCCCTATGTTGATTAGAGATGAATGAAGAGATACACAATCAATATGCATAAACTACCAATCTGGGATGAGAATATTCTCAAAATTGTTCCTCACTTGCAGAATCTTTTGAGACCTACATCTATTTTTGAGATCAACAATGAAGTCTATTGTATGCGACTCAAAATCAAATAGAAATGCAAGTGTGGGATTGTTCTCAACTCCATCCTCCACTTGTGACATCTTTTAGGTTCTAATTTTTTTTTTTAAATATTGGTATATTATATCCAATTTTTTTTTAACAGCATGTAGAAAATACTAATCATATAAATCACATGTCATCATCTTTAGGAATTAGGACTTATCGAAACAGGCCAATGATAAGTCTGATACAATTCTTTGTTGCCAACTTAAAGACCTTTAGAAATGACTCCTGATTAGTGACTTCAAATATCCGACGTTGTAACTCGTACATATATATGAAATCTTGCAAGCTAAGGAACAGTACCATTGGGGTGCACTGGTGTATATATAATTATATATAATATACAGACACGAGACACTCCACAACCATTTTTGGTTCTCACCTTCTCACTCTACCCTTTTGGTTTGGTCCTGCTCTCTTTTTCTCTCCACCTTGAGAATATTTCACACTGTAAAGAAACTTCACGTTGTCACTAGGAATTGTTAGTGTGAAGCCTGCAGCAATGGCATACGTGTTCTCTGAACATCTCAAGAAGCCAGAGAGAAGATACCCACCGAAGAGAGGACAGATTAAGGTGAAGATATTTAGAAGTTTTCTCAAGTCAGTCGTCAGGATGGCCACACGGATAGGAGCCAAAGGAAGATGAAGAAGATGGAGAACAGTGAAGCTCTGTTCTCTACATTTCTTTAAGAGGTAATGGGGGAAGGAGACGATGGACGAGAAGTTGTTAAATGCCTGAGCTATATATGTTCTTCTTCTCTTTTTCCTTAGTTTTCTAGGATGAATGGGGCTTTCTTAGTGTGAGTTTCTCCATTTCTTCACAAGAAAATCCATTACTTTTTTGATAGTATGTTCGGAGTTCTCTGCTAGTTGTGAATGGATTGAAGTGTAAGTTTGGCGAAGATGTCTGAATCCTTCGACTGCCACCAATAATTTTGCTCAACTCTGTCTGAAGAAATTATTAGTGTCTTTTTTATTGGATACGTACGTTGGACATGTTCTAGGCTGAAGAATCAGACAAGTATTAGTAAGTTTATGATGGGTTATATCTCTTATCAGAAAAAAAAGCCTCCACTCCGCCATCGCTCCTCCTATTCCTCCCCCTCCGCCGGCCTCCCTGTGTACCAACGGCCTCTCCCGTATACCGCCCGCCTCTTCCTCCGTCGCCCCCGTCCGCCGCCGCCGTCACTCCTCCTCCGCCACCTCGAACATCATCCTGAAGAACAGGAAAATTCCTAAAATCTTTTATCCTGTAGAACATCATCCTGAAGAACAGGACGATTCCTAAAATCTTTACTAAGGAATAGTTTTCCTGATTTTTTTCGTCCTTTCTCATATTAATCGGCATTCCTTTCGGATAAGTGAGTAGGCCTACATGAAGCCGCGAAGTAAGAGAGGATGCCAACTTTTCCTTTTGTTGATTTTTTTTTTTGAAACAACCTTCCGTTGAATATTGCTCGACTCAAAAAATATATTGGATTCAGTAAAATCTGAATAATATTGCTCTCCATCTTAAATAGTCTCTCGTGAATTAATCTTGCAATAAAATTTCTACATCGATTCTTCCAGTAAAATCTGACTTAACACTTGCTTCGTGCAAGAATAGATGGCATTGTCTAAATCCAGATCGACCTTTTTTAAATATATCTCGTAAGTGACTTTCGAATGTGTTGATTAAATATTGTTGCTATTACTAAGTAATTATATTAGCTTGCACAAAAATGTAAAGGGAATTTACTAGAATCAAATTTGTCGAAACGATCACGGTCAAATTCTCAAAGATACATCAAACAACTGGCAGACCTTGCAAGCAGCATCTTCTTCTTTTTTCCCTTTTTAAGCTATGGATCTTAAATGAAAAACTTTGAATTTCCTTATTCTTCATCATTCAATTTTTTTTTGTTGTTCTATGACAAATTTTTGTAAAGCTCCTAGTTTGGACTGGGATTTTAGAACCTTTACATCCAAGAATCCTCACTGCTAACAGTATACATATGTTCAGGGGCCATACTAAATAAATTACCACATGATTTCTCAAGAGTCAGTTATTCGAGCTCAGTGAGGAGATTTTCCTGATTCCTGAGCCAATCAAGCTCAGTTTGGATTAGGTCTCTAACCTGAGCCGTCTCAGTGACGTTTGTCTGACACGATCACAACGTATTTTCATCCATAGTGTAGTAAATACCCACATCAGCATAGCATCATATCAAGCTTCAAACTTGGAGATCACATTCTGATATACAAAAACTGGAAAAGGATATGTAATTGTACAAGGCCTTAGTAATATTTGAAGAAACTGCAAAATAATTGTGAAATATGTATCAGGGCAATACAACACATTCGTGGTAAAAGGAAATTTTAACATCAATTAAAAAACATCCCCATAAAGATTTTGCATATAAACAATAATTTCTATATTTACTTTTGTGATGAATATTTTTAATTTTTTTTCCCTCTATCGGACAATTTGATCAAACTCTCAATATGGTTTTCATTTAGCACTGAGATAATTTAGGGACCAAATGGTTGACTGCAGCTTCTCTCCGGTGTAGAAAAAACGCACACCCACGGCAGAGTAAAATTGTACAAACCAACAGGCATCTCATGGACGAGCATTACCGTCAATTAAAAACTGGTTGTGCATCCATGCAAAGATGCACCAATTTTCTCTGGTACTGCCCAAAATATTCACTTACTGCAATGACATCTTCGCTGTCCTGATTCATGTGAGGCAAGACCAAGATCTGTTTCTCCAATTCTGGGACCAAAGACTCATCACGTGTTTTGGAATTCAAGGTAATTTTTCCATGTATCTCATGGCAAGCAAGTAAGAACATGGCTGCCGTGTCTGGCTGTTTTGAATCACGAAGAGCTGCTAATGCCTCACGCATTGCTCCAGCAGCCACATACAATATCATAGCCCTATAAATTGGTTCATTAGCACGAAGAATGTATACAACACAAAAAATTCTACCTACATGTAACAACTTAAATTACCTCCAGAGGTTATGCTCGTTGTGGAGGACGTGATCAGCCCACCGTTGCAACACCCTGAGGAGAATGTTAGTTATCATATTTGCATGAAAGTTATAACTTCAAGAACCAAGGCTAGAGCTTTCTAACTCTTTAATGAGGAAACAAATCAAAGATTACACGAGTACAATGAAGACTGCCTGATGTTTTTCATGTCACGTCAACTAGAATCATAGTACTTTGGTAATAGTAAAAACAACAAAAGAAATTGTAATGCAAGCAATTCTCAATGTACACACGTTTCCTTTTGGCTTGTCACCTTGCACCTGGTGGTCACTGTATATAAAATAAATATTTTTCACATGATAAGCGAAATGCTTGCTAAATCAACTTTAGAACATCTAATTGCATGTGCAAGTTTCAAGTCATGCAGTCAGTACATGTGTAATGATCGAAGCCTACAGAATCCTGTAACATCGATGGAATCCAATAAGTGCTATTTTAATCCTGATATCAAAACTCTCTATTAAGTGTAAGGAAAAATAAGTGAATGACCAATAAGCCTCTGTGACACCAAATCACCAAAGCATGGCTCCTGGTCACAGGTACAGAATAGTAATCAGTTATGTCCATAGCAGTTGGACTGATCTGTCCCTGCTTCAAGAAGCAATGTTATATAGCAGTACTGTAAACTTGTTAATGTTACAAGGTCGATTACTCCCATTGTACCACAGTACTGTAAACTTGTTTTATGCCTACATGGAACTTTTATAAATATTACATTATATTTCCATCAAAAAAATGTTGATCTCTACATGCACCCATGGGTCAGACATACCACGCAGACACTGTGGCAGTTCACAAAAAAGATAATAGAAAACAACTATAAATAATAAAAATGTAAAAAACCAAATAAGAGCTAAAACTGTGGTACCAGAAAGACTGTATATAAGCACCTTGCATAATCAGATCCATGCAAATGTGTGGCAGCTAATGTTGCAGCATCTGTCCAACATCCAGCATCCTGCAGCTGCAGCATCAACCAGCTTATTACAATTTATGAACCCCTTTCGAGTTAATGATATAGGGGAAATTTGCACTTAAACTAATATAGCAAAAGCATTTAATCTGTGCCCATTGATAGTACCGTAGATGATAGGTGCATTTAATGTATCAGATCATTCCATTGCAGAAATAAGTTGAAATATTTAAAAATTATTTTTATCTTCTCTAAAAAATTGAACTTAATTCCTCATATGAAGTCCTTTGTTGGATCAGTGTACTACATATCAGATCCATCTTGAAATCTTCCTACACACAATACGTCTACTACAAACTTCTGCGACTAGAAGAACCTGATAAATCTTTCTCGACTTCTTCCTCTCACCTAAACATTCAAGGAATCTGAGATCCTATGAATTTCTATTTCCCTATCCTTTGTCCCCCCCCCCCTATGATTGATAATCACATAATTCATACATATATTATTTCCATTCATGTTTATTGTGAAGTGTGATTTAGCGAATGATTAATTTCATGTCACGTCCACACGTGTTGGTGTAACAGTCCAACTACTTATTTATGTTTTTGATCTTGTGTCCTTTCCGTTGTGTGGACCTGTCAAGTCCTCGTGTTGATGCAATAGTCCGACTGTTCTGTTAGTATGTTTTTTAAATCAAGTCTTCTTCTTCGTATCCATTTATGTAACAAGCTGTGCATGTTAAATGCTCCAACTTGAAGGGGAGTGTTAGAATAAATAGATCCTTATATAGATCTTTATGTTATCCAGTTAATAAGTTACTTGTGGGTTAAGTATATCTTCTCCTATATATAGGAGATTGTAATCATCAGTTATGAGATAATATAGTGTTTTCTGTCTCATTCCACAGTATTAAAGTAGGAGTTACATATATATAGAGAATGACCCCTTACACGGATATCCATGTACCCGATAATCACATAACACAAACTCCCTATGCAACCAAACATAATTCGCATAACATGACTCACATTTATAAATAATGCTTCTTGAGGGTATTTTATATAATTTGTACAAGAACTTAAGTAATTAGATAAATTAATGAAAATAAAGGAGAGAAAAAGTAAATTTGGGCACAAATCCGTCAAAGACACACGAAAAATAAATTCTAAAAATCAAGTTCTCAACAGATATGAGATAAAATGCCAACGAATCTGAGATTTCGAATTGACGATATTCCAGAGAGACTAGCACCTCCTAGGTGTCAGATGGCAACTTAGGTGCCTTCTAACCTAGGAGTGTACACGATTCGATCAAAATCGATTAACCAAATTGATTCAGTTGTTATTGTTCAATTTCATTTAGATTTGTTGAATGGTTTAGTTCGATTTTCAAATTTTGGAGTTGTTATGAATGATTCGGTTCTTGATTCTAGGTATAGTTAACCGAACCAAATCGAGAATCCAACCCCTCATCTACTATTGGATTAAATGAATTTAAATCTCCACCATTCATTTTTATTCAAAATAATATAATAACTTTTTATATTTCGATCCTTAAAACCCTATCCCTAACTTAGATTTCACATTTTCACTCCTCCAAGCTCCATAGCCCCAGCAACCAACATGCTACACGTCAATTTGCTCCGGTGCTCCACTACACTATGTACCTGTGTCGTCTACCCCAATGCTCCACTCCTCCGTCGGCCGATCTACTACACTTCAGGCTCTAGCACTCCTCTAGTGCTCCACTCCTCTGTCAACCAATCTACTACCCAAGCCGTCTCCTTCGGTGCTCCACTATTCTGTGTCGTTTGCTCCTGCATGTTGTTTGCTCCATTATGCTATAGTGGCAAATGTTCGTTTTGCCCCTAACATGATAAGGAATTAGTATTTCTTCAGTTTTCCTTTGCCCCAACAAAGTAAATTGTGTGAGTAATGTAGAAGTTATAATATTGTTGAATCAAGGTTTGATAGATATTTATATTAAAAACTGAGAATTGAACCAAACCGATGAACTTTTGAACCGTTTGGCTCGTTTCGGTTCTAATAAAGTGAGAACCGATAGATACGGTTCGTTTCGTGATTCTCGTCAAAATCAAATTGAACCGAACCATATGCACCCCTACTCTCAAGCGTTCATATTCGATATCTTCGATTGATTCTTCTGCGTAGATCAAGATTACGACGTATCTTTTGTGTACTTGGATTGAATATTTATAAATACGAACGAATTTATTTCCAAAGGGAAGGATGAACTTGTAAGTCTATAAAAGACCAAGGTTCTATTGAAATAAGGGCGAAGGGTTTGTGCAATCGGGTTATAGCTTTTTCGCCTCCTTTCGTGTTAACTCTAAGATATTTTCTCATGTAACTTCCAGGTTATATCAATAAAGATTACATTTTTCTTTTAATCATATTTGGTGCATCTCTTTCTTTTTCCTTTCTCTTAGATTATGTCATATTCATTAGTAACTAAGTCTTTAATTCTAAGATTGAGATGAAGTTCATGTGAATTAGAATGTTATGATTAAATCTTTTTTTAATTTTTTTCTTGTACTTTGTTATTATGATTATGTAGACCAGATGTGTATTACATAAATCACTTATTATTTGATAAACTTTGATCGATTAATATTGAATTAACTTTTTAACTTATACTTACGGAAGAATAAATTGAGAGTTATACATATAATCTTGGTTCTATCATATATCATTTGATTTATTTACCTTTATATATTTTTTATTCCTTACTTGATATTCTATAATGTATTACATATACCTTATGCTTGTTAAGGTAAAAATCATTTAATCAAATTATTAAGATCTAAAACAAGAGATAGAGTAAATTTAATCATACATTCTTAACTTCAAATGAATGAATTCGAAATCCTAAATTTTAATTAACTTGATTACATTCTAATAATTTAGTTTTAACTTTTAAACATCAATTCTTCTAAACTTTTTTGATAATTGATAGTTAATCTGTGTTTTTGAAACTCTTTTCACTGTAGGATCAACCAATACTTACCGACATATTACATTGTACGTTGTGTACTTGCGATTAAATAAAACATATACATTAGTAGTCAATGACTATAGGCACTACAAACAACACGAGATAGGAAATAAACTATGCCTTGCCTGCTGGAAGAAGGTCTGGACCAACAAGGAAAAAGAATAAAGCAGATAAAACACCTACTGAAAAATGTTAGAAAAGAAACATGGCGAATATTGAAGAAGTGTCAAAGAGCAAAGTAAACACCAGTTGACAGGCGAGACCCTCTACACAAATTAAATACCTTCTTTCTCCTAGCATCTTCCGAAGATTCGCCACAAACCTCTAGCTCAGTAAGTAATTTCTATCCCACCTTGTTCTTATCAGAACTAGAGAAAGGAAGAGAGAGAAAAATCCCTGATCTTATCAAAACTAGAGAAAAAAAGAGAGAAAAAAGAGGTGAAGCAATCTTATAGCTATCGTATCCCTATTCTCTATAAATAGAGATTAAATCTCTGTTATAAAGAGATTAGGGAAGTAAATGAGTGGGTACATAGATGGATATGGACATAACATCCAACAGTTATCATCTCTTTCACTCGACAGTCCAGCATTCCCTTTAAATCCACCAATTATCCCATTATCCAGGCGTCCTTCAGCTCATGGTAGTTTTTCCAGACTTTACTGCTCAAACTGCACACACACGTAATATTACCAATTATAGTTGAGTCCTTTCAGTAATTGGCCTTTTTGGTCAGTAGCTTGCTTTGCATCACAAACCAATATCTTCAATCGAAATCTATCCTTTCAAACACTAAGTGAGTAGCGATTGTCAGTAGAATCAGACCTAAACCATCTCACCTCTTGGATGGCCCAACCTCGTAACAACATCCCAAAATATGTGATACATGTCAAGTCTGTTATAATGTCCTATTCAATGGTTTGAAGATGGATACAAGTATTGAGTGAACACCACGTGTGTGACAAGCATGATTTTAAATGCCGATTTTGTGTTAGACCAAAAAAATAGGAAACGTGTCGGACATTAGTAGAAATGTTGATGGAAACGTAAAAAATTTATAGAAGTACATGGAAATGTACAAAAAACATCGAATTTTGATCTGAAACTCTATATTAAGCTAAGTAAATAATAATCTATATCTGGGTCTACTTAGATCCAGTTTTTAAACATATATCACATTAAAACAAGCTACATAAATGTTGGATGGAAAGAAACTACTATATTGATCATTTATAATAAAGGATTACAATCTCCTATATATAGGAGAATACATATTTAACCTATAAGTAACCTATTAAATGGATAACACAAAGATTCATATAAGGATCCATTTAATCTCACACTCCTCCTCAAACTGGAGCATCTAACATGCACAACTTGTCACATAATGATTCTTTGTGTTATTGATAACAAAAAACTACATAACTTGAAATAAATGAAAGTAGTAGTACTAATAGATATTGTAGTTGTGTGGACCAAAAACACTAACAGAACAGTTAGACTGTTACACCAACAGATGTGGACGTGACAGGTCCACACAACGAAGACGACTTGATCCAAAACATAAACAGGACAACTGGACTGATACACCAACACGTATGGACATGACAGGTCCACAAAACGAAAATGAGGTAGGGTCTAAAAGTCATTTAAGAAATGAATATGAACAATCTTTTTCCTTTTTTTCTCACATTCTCTTCTCCTTTTCTCCTCCTTCCTTTTTTTTTTAAAACTTTCTCACTCCTCCATTTTTTTTCCCATTTTTTTCTTCTTCTGCTTCTTTCACTTTCTCTCTCCCTCTTCATCGTGGTTTCTTCTTCCTCCTCCATCTCGACGCTCGATCTGCCTCCTCCTGCCTTCACGGAGGGCATGTTCCAGACGATGACGCAAGACGACGGCTTTGGGGGGCTCAATTGCCCCTTTTGGCGGGACTAAAGGGGCTAGAGGCTCCTGATGACTAAACGGGAGGGCTTAGAAGGGCTGAACGGGCCCTACAGGGGTGGCGAACGGCCTGGATGGAACCGACAGGACTGACGGATGGCCTGAACGGGTCTTACGGGATTGGCGAGAGGTCTGGATGGAGTCGGACGATGCTGTTGGTGGCCTGGACAGGCCAAGGAGAGGCCGACGAAGGCGAGACAGGCCCTAGATAGGGCCGACGGAGGCGGGACAGGCCCTAGACAGGGCCGGTGAGGCGGCACAGGCCTTGGATGGCGGCGGTGAGGGCAACCAGAGGAGGAGGAAGCTTCGACAGGTGCTACACACGAGCTTAGACGGTCCGATGGTGGCTGTCGACTGCGGGAAAAACCTGGGGAGGGGTGGACGACGTCGGATGGAGATTGGACGGCGACGAACATGGTGGTTGGCGGTGCAGACAGCGGCGAATGACAATGGACTAGCCGACGGATGCTAGGTTAGGGTTTTCTCACTGGACAGGGGAGAAGGAGATTTGGGGACGAAGAAATGGAAACAAAACTTGTAGGACTTGTGGTGTTCTCTCTCTCTTTCTTTCTCAGACCTTAGGATTTTTCTTGTGCTCTGATACCATGTTGGATGGAAAGAAACTACTATATTAGTCATTCATAATAAAGAATTACAATCTCCTATATATAGGTGAACATATACTTAATCTATAAGTAATCTATTAAATGGATAACACAAACATCCATATAAAGATCCATTTAATCTAACAATAAATTTAACAGAGATATCCTGAAGCATAAATAGTACTTGTTGGAGAGTTTATATTATATATTAGGACCATAATAGTTAATTGGATTACTGGATATCCATTTAGTCTAGGATATTTAATATATCCCATATATATGTACCTACACTTTCTGAAATACATAGATTTCTTTTTCCTTTTACTTTCTACATTGTACCAAAGCCCAGGAACAAATCCTAGGCAGTCGTCACCCTCCTTACCCGATGCCGACTTCCTGACTTCCTTTCTCCTCTTCTGCAGCTTCCCAGTCCTCTCCGACACCAGCATGGTTGTTGGTTCTATTCCCTACCACCCTCCAACCCCTCTTGTCTCGTCTCTAGCCCTCACTTACGCCGCCAACACCCTACTCTCTCTCTTCCGACAGCTTTAGCAACATAGGAGCACCCGACTTCAGCAACATAGGAGCACCCCTCTAGGGGTGCCAACAGTCCTAACAGGGCTGTCCAGTCTCACTGGCAGCCCAAGCAACCCCCTTTAGAGCTGTCAACGCTACCAATAGGGTCTTCTAGACCATTTAAGCTTACCATTAGCATGTTACAGGGTCCTTCGGCTCGCCATTCACCTTCCTCAACCATGTTTTAGGCCTCCCTCCAATCTCTAGTCCCTATTTATGTGTGGATACATGATATCCACATGTGTGGGTGCTGTGTCTTTGTATTATCGAGTGGCAGTTGTGTATTGTTTAGCCTCTTCCTACAAGAAATCAGTCATCCTTCTCTACCGATTACGACAAATCAGATTGTGTCTTCCACTAATTTCCATAGTGACACGTGAATCTCTAATAAAAAATCTTAATGAGACTTCAAAAAAGTTAAACAACAAGACCTTTATAGAATCCCATCACAAGCTGAGCCACCTTACAAAGCCTATTCCTTACAGCAAAGATACAACATACGGTGAGTAGTATGTCAATCATGCAGTCATTGTATCTTGGTTGGTAAATAATATGGAGTCTATAGTTACCAAAGGTGTCATGATATTGCGATCGGCAAAAAAGATCTAGGATACGCTACGTCTCACGTATATCACAAGAAAAGCATATCCCAAGTCTTCGAAGTATACAAACAGTTATTCACCTTACAGTAAGAAGAACATTCAATCCAGTAGCATTTTACTTTTTTGCGGGCCTTCTTTGATGAGCTTGAGATCTACAAACCTTTAACTGGTGATGTCACTAGGATGAAATAATACAATGAAAAACTAATTGTGGCAATCTACCTTTTTAGCTTGAATCTAGATCTAAGTTCTCAGATCAGGAAACAAATCTTAGGAGCTGACGGTGTACTGGATCTACAGTGTATACCTTTGATAGAACCTTACGTATTTCCATAGTCACGCCTTCTCCAATATCCGATTAGTTAGCCTTGGCAACTACACTTGGTTGAGGGCATGGTGGGCCCTACAAAGGTGGTCGTATAGAGAGTGGAGGACACCCTCATTGCATTTATTGTGGACAGATAGATCATCGGGTTGACAAATGTTGAGACTTGATTGTCCGATCCTCGACAGCTAATGTTACTATAGAGCCTACACCCACAACTTCTACTAATGAAGAGCAAACAATTACCATTTCTCAGACTGAATATGAACGATTTCTACAGCTAAAGGTCACCGACTCCGCAGCCACTGTCTCTCATACTTCTTCTACAGGTGCTAGTACCCTCCCTGCATCCAGGAAGTCCTAGATCATTGATTTTGATGCCTCCTCATATGTCAGGTACAAAAAATATTTTCACACGTTTGTCCTAACTTTTTGATATTTAATCAATGACAATGGTCGATCTTGTCTTATCACTGGAGAAGGGGTTGTGCAGACTTCTTCATAGCTTTCATTAGAAAAAGTCCTCTATGTATCTAATTTTTCTATTAATCTTTTTTCTATTAATGCTATTATAAAACAACTACTTTGTTATGTCACCTTTTTTCTTTTTCACTGCATCTTTAGGATTTGCCAATCGAGGAAGAGGATTGGTTGAGTCATGAACAAGGCAATGGTGTGTACCTACTGGTCAATGACGATATACAACAAGGATTACCGTTTATAGCGCTAATCTCTAAGTCGTCTATTTTGTGACACTACTAGTTAGGTCATCCATCTCATCAAAAGTTGCAACAACCATTACCTTAGGTCTACATTTATCCTTTTGATTGTAACTCTTGTCAATTGAGAAAGCACCATCGTGCTTCCTTGAGGCATTTACAACTTGTGTCAACTCTTAACATTGTTTGAATTAGTCTACTATGATGTTTAGGGTCTTGCCAGAACTCTTTATGTGTCTAATCACCACTATTACATTGTTTTTATTAATGATTTCTCACGAGAATCTTCGGTCTACTTAAGGATCGTAGACATGTTTTGGATGTACTCAAATCTTTTGTTACAGAAATAACAAATTAATTTAATGTTACTCTAAAATGTTTGTGCATTTAAATGTTTATGCATTAATAATGCTCTTGAATTTCTTCAATCCAGGGTTGAATCTTACCATGCATTCTTAGGTATTATCCACCGGTCTACTTGCCCTCACACCTCTCAACAAATAAGATGACTGAACGCAAGCACAAACATATGTTACATGTCATTCGCACTATCATATTACACATGTAAGATGTCGTCCTCACTGCTACATATCTCATCAATAGAATGCCTTCTACTTCTTTAGAAGGTGAAATCCCACTTCGATGTATTTGACCAAATGCTAATCTATTTACTTTACGTCCTTAGATTTTTAGGTGTCTTGCTTTTGTTCAGGATCTTTTCCTTAAAGTGTATCTTTGTCGCTTATTCTAATATTTAAAAGAACTACCAGTGTTTCCGTCCTCCTACCAAATGATATTTCGTATTTGCCGATGTCATCTTTTTTGAGTTCAAGAATTATTATGGCAATCTTACACCCGATGTAGAGTGTCTTCCTCGCCTATCTGTCGTTGAGCTACCTGCTACAGGTAACAAGAAATTCCCACTATCAGTACAGAGATTCATCGTTCCTTGGAGATATATTGTCGCCACAAGTGAACACAAGCACCTCTAATGATAAAACCAACCTCCTCTAAAAATACAAATCTATCCTCAAATGATTTTGATCTTTCAATTGCAATCCGTAAAGATACTTGATCTTCCATTGCTCATCCAATTTTCAATTTTGTCTCTTATAATTTACTTCACCTTCGTTTCTGTAGTTTTGCCTTGTCTTTCTCTTCAAAGTCTACTCTCAAGAATCATCAGGAGGTACTTTTATTTCCTTAATGGAAGACAGCTATGGATGAGAGAATAGCTGCATTGACAGCTCATGGCACTTAAGAGTTGATGACCTGTCCTATCAGAACTACCAATCACCTATAGATAGATTTAGTACAAGACAAACGATATAATCGATAGATATAAAGTCTGATTAGTTGTTCGAGGATTCACTAAGATATACAGTATTGACTATGAAGAAACCTTCTATCCAATTGCCCGCCTTAATTTTATCCAAATGATCTTGTCTATTACCATAAATAATTCTTAAGAGTTGTATCAATGAAAAATCAAGAATGCATTCTTATACAATAATATGACAGAATCTATGCTTATGAAGCAACTTTTAGGATACGTTGCTTAGAGAGAGGACAGAATATACAGGTTGAAGAAGATTACTTATAGCCTAAAACAAAGTCCTTGAGCTTGATTTAAAAAATTTAACCAGGTGGTTGTAGTAAGGGGTATCAGAGATGTGTTGTTGATCACTCAGTTTTCTATAAGAAGACTACTTATGGGTGTGTACTCCTTGCAGTTTATGTTGATAACATATTAGTAACAAGCAGTAATGCAAAAGACACTGAAAAAATAAAAGAATACCTTAAGACACACTTTGTCACTAAGGATATCGAAAAGCTAAGATACTTTCTGGGTATTAAATTTGCCTATGCCAATGGTAAAATGTCACTTTCTTAAAGAAAATATGTCCTTGACCATCTTCAAGAAACAAGACTTTTGAAGTGCAAACTAAAGAGAACTTCTATTAAGAAAACGTCATCTTTCTATGATACTGCTCCAGATTTGTTAAAGGACCCTGGTCAGTACAGAAAATTGATTGAAAAACTTATATATTTGACAGTGACTCAACCAGATATTTCTTATGTAATTAATTTACTGAGTCAGTTTATATATGAACTCAAAAGAGTACATTGGATTGAAGTCTTGCGGGTCCTTACATACGTCAAAGGTGTTCCAAGAAAAGGCCTAGTTTACAAAAAGAATATCGTATGAAGATTTAAGACTTATTCAGACTCGGGATATGCAAGAGATTAAGGAGATAGAAAGTCTACATATAATTTTTGCACATATATGGGAGACAATCTTGTTAACTAACGTAGTAAAAAAAAATAGAATGTAGTGTTTCTATTCAGTGCAGAGGCGAAGTACAGATTCATGACTCAGACAGCTTGCGAGATGATGTAGATTTTATTGGAGCTTGATTTTTCTATTGCGATGCTTATACCAATGTGTTATAACAATCAAGATACCATATTCATTGCAAATAATTCCACTTTCTTGGAGCACACAAAGCATATAGAAGTTGACCGTCATTATGTATAGGATATGGAAATAAAAGACATTATCTCTACATCTTACATTCAATCATTAGAGCAACTAACTGACGTCTTCATAAAGGGGTTGAGTGTCTAGATTTTTAAGTCCTTGTGTACCAAACTAGGCATGGTAAACATGTATGTTACTAAAATCAAAACTTGTTCTTAAAATCAAAACGTGTCGATTAAATTTGACTGACATGTGTCGGGTTTACAAATGAGGGAAATAACATTTGGAGGTATATCTTTGTCTATTGTATATTGGTGGGTGTATTGATGGCGTGTCGAGTGAAAGGCTAAATTTTTAACACTGTAAAAACACGTATTGACCGACACTCTTACCTGTTGCTACCGATACAGATGAAATGGCTCAGGTCAATTTTCTTTAACTTTTTTCTCCCACTATCCCCATCTCTCGTGTCCTCCGCCCCTTCCTTTCCATGTCGTCGTGCGAGTGCGACCCTCTTTGCCTCCGTTCCTCCACTGTTCTCTGTCGTCCTTGCCCTCCGTGCCTTTACGTCTTGCATCCTTTCCCTCCCGTGATCTGTTGTCCGTGCCTCTCCAGAAGTCTTACTTGTGCTGTGCAGTGTACCCTTCGTGAGTCATATGCTCTCCTTTTGTGTTGATATAAATAGATTTAAATAAAAACACAGATCTTTAGTTTATTTTTATTTTTCATGTTGTTTTTTGTATTTTAATGTTAATAAAATGATAAATCTAACCAAAAAATGATAGATCTAACCTGATAAAGGTAAAATTGAACCTAAAAATTCTATAAAATCATTAAAAATCAGTAAATAAAAAATCAGTAAAATATTTATAACTTAAAAAAAAAAACAGAAATTCAGAATATTTCGTAAATAATTAAAAAATCAAGAAAATATTGAAAACTTTGAAAAACATTCATATATTTCAAAAATAAGTTAAGAAATGAGGAAAATAATAAGAAGTTTAAAAAATGATGATAATTTTAAATTTTGCAGAAAATCAGAAATAATTTTAAATGTACAAATTATTAAATAAAATAGCTCAAAAAATTGTAAAAACCATAGAAAATTTAAAAAATAAAGAAACATATTAAAAATGCATGAATGTTTTTTTCCAAATAATTAAACTCATTTAATTTTTTATTTTTAATCATCACAATCTCGAGTTTTGATAGATCTCAAAGTAATGGAAGTGGCAACGACGAGAGAATCGCTAGATCTGATGATCCAAGATAATTGCATAGACATGCTGTCAATAACAACAGACAGGAAACAGAATGCAAGTACTGTATAAAGAGAATGATAAGTGAAGGTATTACAAGATTGAAGCAACAGTTTGTTGGGAGATACAACAATGTTAGTAGATGTAAGTCATACCCAACTATCATTCGTGATCAGATGAGAGAGTTACTAAAAGACACAAAATCGAAGAAAAGTAATAGGACAAAAAGATATAACATATTTAAGAAAATTCTAATTGATGAAGAAGAGTGTGTGTCCATTGTTGTACCAAACTCAATGATATAGTATATCTTCCAGATTGTTAAATTCAAGATGAGAGAGACATGTATAGGAGAATTATAATGGAGTTAAGAAATGAAGAATGGTATAGAGAGCAAATTAAGAGATTCCATGATTCTTGAAGTGGAAGTGGCTGTGACAGTGCACAAAAAGATAAGAGTAAAAACATTGCAGGAATATTTAGAACATATAGTCAGAAGTATGACAATCCAGATTTAGCAACATGTAGAACCGAAAAGTTAAAGCAGAAGACTATCAAAGACATGTTTGAAAATACCAGAGAGAAAGTTGATGAAGTTGTAGCCAAATGCATGTTTTTCAATGCTATTTCGATAAATACTACAAAGAGACCGTATCTACAATTGATTATGCTTGATGTAGCGGTCAGAAAAGGTACTGGACTAAAAACACCAACTGATTATAAATTTATAATATAATGAATAAGTATCTTAAATAAGAAAAAGAGAAGTTAAAAAGCTACATTAACAGCTTGAAACGATAATAACCAACCCATGGGATCACTATTATGTATGATGGTTCGACATGTACCATTAGAAAACAAATTATTAACTTTATGATATACCATGATGGCCGCACAATCTTTTTAAAGTTCATTGATGTTTCTTATATTATGAGAGATCATAGATACCTTTATAAGCAAATAATGTAAGTCATTAAGCAAGTAGGATTGTCAAATATGATTCAGATTGTCACCGATAATAATAGTAATTTCAAAAAGATCATTTAAAAAATCATGTCCAAGCATCCTATCTATTGGACATCATGTGCTGCTCACTGTATAAATCTTATACTTAAAGACTTTGGTAGAATAAAATTAGTGAAGAAAACTACTTAAGAAGCAAAGGTTGTAACAAACTTTATTTACAGTCAATCCTACCTATTGGCCTTTATGAAGCCACCTGAGATTTGGTGGTGACTTGATTCGACTTGAAATTACTCGATTTGCAATAAATTATATTGTTCTCCAAACAATGATTGATAAAAAAAGCAGACTAAAGTACATGTTTAATTCACAAGTCTGCTATAAATATCTTAAGAATGATACTCCAATTGGTTTATATTGCTCTCCAATCAATGATTGATAAAAGAAGCAGACTAAAGTACATGTTTAATTCACAAGTCTAGTATAAATATTATAAGAATAATACTCCAATTGGTAGGAGAATAAACTATATAATTAATAGTCAATCTTTTTCAAAAGATGTTCGAAAGGTAGTAAGCATAATCAAGTTGGTTTCAAAAGTCCTTCGTTCAGTATATAGTGATAAGAAACCTACAATGGACTTTTTGTATTTGACAATGAAGTTGACGAATGATGCTGTGAAAGATGCAGCATACAGATCATCAAAAGGATACTTAAAGATTATCGAAGAAAGATGGTCTAACATGCTTCTTCATTATTTACATGAAGTTAGTAAGTATAATAGATAAATTCATCTTTGTTGTAATTACACTAACATTATAATTGGTTAATGTCAAATTAAATGGATCCTTATATGGATCTTTGTGTTATCTACCTGATAGGTTACTTGTAAGTTAAGTATGTGTTCTTCTACATACAGGAGATTGTAATCCTTTATTGTGAAAATAACCAATATAGTAGTTCCTTTCCATTCAACATGGTATCAAAGCTTAAGGAAAATTCTAGGATTTGAGAGAAAGTGAAAGTAGCCACCGCCGCCGCCGGACCTTCGCCATAGTACTACCGTCGACGACGGCGGATACATGAGCAAACCGTCCCTTTCTTGTCTTCCTCCATCACCACCGAGTTTTCTTTCCCTCCCACCAGCCACTGCCACCATCCTTGCCGTCGGCCACCCATCGCCGGCCACCTCCCACTGTCGCTGCTGTCTGCCCAATCCGTCTCCGCCTCCTACGACATGCCGTCTAGAGCCACTACAGGTTCAGAGCCACCGACGGGTCTGTCCAGGTCATCCGTGAGTTTCACCAGCTCCGTCCGTCTTCCGCCGGCTCCGTCTAGGTCTCCTGCTAGTCCTGCCGGCGCCGTCCAGGCCTTCCGTCAGTCCTGCCGGCTCCGTCTAGGTCGTCTATTGCCCCGTAGGCCCCGTTCAGCCCTTCCAAGCCCTCCCGTCTTGCCGTCAGGTGCATCCAGCCCCTCCAGTCCCACCGAGAGGGGCAATCGAGTCCCCCAAAGCCGTCGTTTGTCATCTCAGGCCATCTCTATTGCCGATTGGGCCTTCCAGACCCAAAGTCTAGCCAACCATCCACTCCAGACCTTCCTAGCCCACAGTTTTGCGTTGTCGCCCGGAACACGTCCTTCGTGGAGGTGGAAGGAGGCAGATTAAGCCTCGGGATGGAGGAAGAAGAAGCCACAATGAGAAGGGAGAGAGAAAGCAAAAGAAGAAGAAGAAGAAGAAGAAGAAGAAAGGAAAAAAACGTAGGAGAGAGAGAACCTAAAAAAAAAAAAAAAGAAGAAGGAAGAAGGAGAAAGGGAGAAGAGAATGTGAGAGAAAGAAAAAAAGAAAAAAAGTTGTTCATGTTCATTTCTTAAATAACTTTCAGATCCTACCTCATTTTCGTTGTGTGGACCTGTCATGTCCACATGTGTTGGTGTAGTAATCCAACTACCCCGTTGGTGTTTTGGATCAAGTCGTCTTCGTTGTGTGGACCTGTCACGCCCACACGTGTTGGTGTAGCAGTCTAGCTACCAATTGGTGTTTTGGTCCACATGTCTACAATATTTACTAGTACTACTACTTTCATTTATTTCAAATTATGTAGTTTTTAGTTATCAATAACACAAAGAATTATTATGTAACAAGCTGGACATGTTAAATGCTCCAGTTTGAGGGAAAGTGTCAAGATTAAATGGATCCTTACATAGATCTTTGTGTTATCTACTTAATAGATTACTTGTAAGTTAAGTATGTATTCTCCTATATATAGGAAATTGTAATCCTCTATTATGAAAATGACCAATATAGTAGTTTCTTTCCATTCAATAGTTACTTAATGACTTCTCTTTGTTAATGTAGCATACTATCTGAACCCACAGTTCCAACATGATCAAGAACTTGGAATCATACCGATTTACTATCTTTTACGAGAATGGTGATAAACAAATTAGAGCCAAATGTAGACATTCAAATACAAACCTTGAATGAAATTAAATACTTTAGAAACTAAATATTCGAATTTGGAAAGCCTCAAGAAATTCATGGTCGTACTTCAATGACTCCAAATAAAGATTTGAATTTTATTTATTTTATTTCATAACATTACGTCATAATATGGGTACTAAACTAATAATCAAATATCATATTTCAGATAAATGGTGGATGTTGAATAAAACAAATACTCCAAATTTGAGAAAAATTACAACAAAGTTTTTATCTCAAACTACGTTAATTCCAAGATGTTAAAGAAATTAGAGCACATTTAATCTTACCAATACAAAAAGAAGAAACAGATTGAGAACTCAAAGATTAAATGATCTTGTATTTGTGTACTATAATATGAAGCTAAAAATAAAACATATCAGAGAAAAAGAAGATAAGGATTACTTCGACCCAATTGATTTGGTATATATATATAATGAGGACGAAGACAAGGATCTATACTTTAGTGGTTGCAACTTGCAAGAAAATGGACAACCAGTATTAAATGAAGAATAAGGTAGACCAAACTCAAGAATTACTATTGAAATGAACATTGATGTTGAACAATATACTAGTTCGTCCAAGCAATCTCGTAGTAAAACTCTAGATTTAGGTGGTGAGAGTGATACAAATGATTCCTCACAACCACTAAACGATAATGAAGGTTTTGACAGTGAATATGTACCTCAACCTAGAACTGAAGACCTATGAAGAGAAAGTTAAAAACCACCTAGTCCATTCACAGGAGAACATGAATTCACATATGCAACTCAAGATGAGTATTATAGAGCCCGATAACAATCAAGATTTGATCCTTTATCGTATCATTATAAAGAAAACCTCTTGAAAATACAGTAAAAGATTCAGATTCTTAGAACAGTCATACTAAAGGAAGTTTATTAGAGTCACTTGACTCTAAATATCTATGATCCTATAAACCTTTATGACTACAGTTGTTTTGGAAATCGTTTTTATGGACAATCAGATTACACTTCTAAAAGTGAATGGACGAGAACTTCATCCTTCAATGTCCCAAGTCAACAAAGTGAATGGAATATGAGTTCCATCTTCAATTATACACCACCACAAACAGAATATGACCAACAACTACATCAAGGTCCTCTTAATCAAGATTACTTCCCTTAACAGGCTGAACAAATATTTATTTCACAGTATCCACTAATGGAGTTCCTAATTCAACTGCTATTGTCACAGCATCACTATTATATTATGCAATACTATCTATATTATAACCATATGTCTTGAAACACTATGTATTGTAGAAGGAGTATCAAATTTGGCAACAAATTCATCGTGACCATAACATAACTGAATAACAATAAAATATTGATGAACCATGACATTCTTTTGGTATTAAACATATATGAGATAATTTAACGAGTATTTTTATTTTTAAACATTTATTAAGCATTTTTACGTATTATTTATACTTCAAAATATTTGTATTAAGTCCATATAACGTATTTCAATATTATTCATGTTTAGAAAGTTGATCTAAGTAATCTTAAATATAGATTATTGTTTACTTTAGCTTATTCTCGAGTTTCAAAGCAAAATTCGAACCAATTCCATGAATTTTCGTAAATTTATTGTGTTTCCATCAACATTTCCACCGATGTCCAACACGTTTCCTATTTTTGTCGGATTAAAGTCCAACACAAAATCGATATTTAAAACCTTAGTTCCAACTAAAAGGAGAGTGTTGGAGAGTTTATATTATGTATCGAGACCATAATAGTTAATCGAATTATTGGATATCCATTTAGTCTAGAGTATCTAATATATCCCATATATAACTATACTCTCTAAAATACATAGATTCCTTTCCCCTTTTACTTTCTACAGTACTTAAAAATACTTAATAAATGTATAAATCATACCTAATTAATATATGCTTAAAATAAAGAGTTTTTACAATATTTAATATGGAAAGAAAGTAAAGATAAAAGAACACCCAAGTGTTGAAGATGTAGAACTTGATTAAAGACCACCTTAGTTGTCATTTCACAAAGTCTACAAGGATCTCGTTGTCGACTTATAAGCAAACCATGTTGACCATGTTGGCTTAAAAGCAATTTGTGTTGGTCGAAGAGCCTAATCGGTGTAAAAAAATACACAATGTTGACCCAACCTGACACGATAAGTAGACCCAACATGGGGTAGAAATGGGTATGACTATTTCTTGATTTTCATGTAAATATCATGTCAGAGTCTCGGAGATTTAGAAAACCGACACATGTTGGCAACAAAATCTAAAAATCAAGACAAGAAAACATGGCAAAATATATGCATAAAATAAAAAAAAATTATACAAATATAATTTTTTACAAATCTATATTTCTATTGAAGGGAAGATGAAAAATTCAACTTAAATTTGAAAAGAAAGCTTTATAAGGAAAAAATTGTGTTTGCCCTGAATTGGCTAAGACATGGTGCTTCACATGAAGCTAAGGTTTCGGACATGGGCTATGTCCAAACAAGTGTCGACACACTTTGATATGTGTTCTGCACCAAGAAGTGTGTAACATAGCAATTTTTTCCCTGAATAAAAAGTGTCCCAAAATATATATTCCACTATATTTTTCTGCTATGACTATAGTATTTTTTGAAAAGTACTATAGTCATCTGTATGCATCCATAACAGAATAAATGGATTTGGCAGAAGCGTCTCTAATTCATATATCACTTGAAAAGTTGTATGAACAATTCAAAGCTTGTGTATCGTTCAAGCTAGAATAAAAAATATCCATTCATTTACTTGGTACAAATATAAATGCAACCAGCAGCCTACAGTATAAATTTTGGATCACCTTCTGCCAAATACAAAACCTGCTGCAATACTTAGGAAGACTATAGGACATAAATTAACATTAAAAAAGAATCCAACCTGAGAGCAGGCTTCCTGGTATCTTCCAACAGCACAAAGGAGGTGAATGCCGGACACAGATTTGTCAGTTCTAACCATATTGGCAGCAACAACCTATAATTTTGAACGATGAGTAGTATTAAAATGAACAAATTCCTCACAACACATAGAAGGTTCGCATCAAATTGCAGCAGAACCAAAAAGTTTGCCAATTTCCAGTATCCTAGAAGGGTCCTCAGGGCCAACTCCATATTGGTGGTGTGTGGTCTATATTTATAATTGTGCAAAATGATTATAAGTTGGGTGGGCAAGCCACAGTAATAGGCATCACTGAGAAGTTCAAATAGAAATTATCACCTTTACAGCAAGTTCATGCAAAGACCTTGATACAGCAGCAGATAATGCCACAGCACGGAGTGCATTGGGATAGAAATGGGGCCCTTCTGGAGGTGTTGAAAGCAGCAAGGTCACAGCAGCTTCTAAGTTTCCAACAGAGACAAGCCTGTATTCAAGCTTCAAAACGTTAAAGCTCAACAGAGATTGCTCAGGTATCCAGGTACAAACTCAATCCAATGTTAACGTAATCATAGACAAGAGAAGAATGCACAGGGTCATTCTGCTATAAATTGGCGAGTGTGTAGAAGTGACAGGAACCACAGAAAGACATTAACCACTCAAACATTAGTCAGGAACAGTCCAGTGATCAGAATATAATTTGACAGAAATTTGCAGCAGTTACTACAGATTCTACAGAAGTTACAACTTCAAGTTGAGTTGAATTCAGGGACAAAAGTAGCACCAGTAGTGCAACTCGGAACAAGAAAAGTTCAAGGTAATTTATATCAAAGTTGGAAACTCCTACTTAATATTAAAAGCATTTGGCAAAAGTTAGTTTAACAGCAACAATTTATCATAAAAGGCTGTAACTCAGTGGTTATGAAGGTACAATTTGTGTCGTAAATTAGATAAAGAAAACCAACTCCATAGTCCATGAAAGTAGCCATATGCATGCACATAGTGACATTCATGCATGAAGTCATACAGAGTTTAGGAGTTAAAAACTTGAAAGTAGATTCCCGAATCATAGTATACATTGCTTCAGAGGATTGGACTTGTATAAAGTTCAGTGGAAAATTTAAATAGGACTTCAACAGCAAAGTACACAAGTAATAGAGAAATAGCATGTGCCATGTCAAAATGTGCCAGGTAGGAAACTTCAATGAACTTTTGCAGAGAAAACAGAAAGAATAGAAAATTAACCTCCCGGCTAAAAATCAGTCAATAAATTAGAACTATGGGCCCCACTAAATTTTGTCAAATAAGAGTTTGAATAGACAACATGAACAGAACTGCTCATCATACCAAAGCCAACTACCAATTAAAATCTCGTTACTTTACATCACTATCGCACTGCTGTAACATCTTATTGTGGTGCTGCACTTCGCAATGTATACCCATTTCTCAATTGCAATCAGGAATTTGTATGGCCACTCTAAATGCTGCAGGCAAGAGGTTGTTCACATGCTAGAATCAACCACTCTAAATGCTGCAGTAGAGCTGAGTACACGTGGATGCTCCCCAGCACCCCCACATTGGTACGAGCCACATGCACTAGGTTTACCCATTTTCAAGCAAGCAAGGGTTGGAAATCAAGCACAAAAGTTTTAAAAACCAATTAGATTAGCGTTCCATTCATTTGCATTGTACAACTTGAGAAGATAGAGAAGAAAATACCTTGTGACAGATCCACAAAAGTTTAAAAAAATAATTTGATTAGCCTTCCAATCATTTGAATTGTACAACTGACAACACTGGATAAATACATTATTTAGGTTAAGCTAACATTCAAAAAAGTCATGTGAAATGGATGCCTAGTCAGATAATCACAGAAGAATAAAAGAAACCTAACCAAAATAATGAATATGATACTAACTCAAATTCCATAAAATTAAAATAAAACACACACTCGAATTAGATTTTAGATAAGAATGCTGCATTAATAATTTAATCGGATGCTTAAACTTATCAAACTAAAACTAAGCCCTTATGAACTTGATGAAAATTGTAACTTATCAAGTTAAAAAGTCAAGCTAAAAATAGACTAACACCAATAATCTAGCAGTATGGACACATAATCATAATAAAAAAGCCTTATTTCATTCAAATTTTCCAATCATTATGGGTTGGCATTGAGGATGCAAACAGGACATAAAAGACCACAAATTTCAAAGATAATAAATGTGTCACCACTTCATAAATCGATGCTAGAACTCCAAGCAGAACAGTATTTAAAAAGACAAGACAAATTCTGATCAAGAAAAAGACCAAATATCCTTTGAAATTGAAAATGGTAAAATAAAGTTACATGTGGCATGACAAAAGATATTCCACAAAAAGACAGAACAGGAAATATAATATCAAACCCAATAGTGTCAACTTTCATATGGATGCTCTGCATTGGCTGCTCTAATAGAAATCAATTTTAATAGCTAAATATAATTTCAAACAGATGAACAGAAAAAAAAGCCTATTCCTAGTCACTATAACATTATGTTCTATAAAGAAATAACACAAAAGCAAATTGAAAGAGACAAATAAAGTCATAAAAAGAAGAAAATCAAACCAATCAAGGAATTAATAACTCTTTGTGAAGCTACATATCAGATACAACTAATAAAATACGTAACAAATTTAAAAAAGGAAGGAATGAGAAGCTACTCACTCATGAACACGCTTTTGTATTTCGTCTTCTCCATTCAATTTCTCATGCCAAGAAATTCGCTCATTTGCACGTCTCCACAACTCTTCTTGTTCAAATGCCATTAAATTAATTTGCCCAATATTCTGTTAATATGCAATTTAGTTTATTATTCAAGATCAATAAGAAAACTATAAAAAGCATTTTTGTTGATACTAAACCAAAACCAATCAGCCAAAATTCTCCATTTTAAGATGTTGGTACCATATCATGGTTCTTCAATGAAGCAAAATTATCTGTCGATGTAACTTCAGTCAACTTAGATGTATTTGTAGCTTCAGGAACAACTGTTTTTTCCCCAAGAAATGATTTCTTTGCTGCTTTATCCAGAGAATGGTGAAGAGCGAGTGGTAGCTGTAACCAGAAAAATGCCTCTGAAATTTCCCCAAAGATGGCAGCAGCAAAGGCTAGCCTTGCTGCACACCCTTTATTTACAACAGATGAATATAATCCAGCCATCTCTCCATCAAGAACATAGCCTGCCAAACAACCCAGACCTCAAAGGTAAGCTGGAGTATTCATACAAATTTATATTTGCAACTGCATGATAACACTGGACAGGTGTACAGCACCTTCTCTTTTATAAGTTTCTAGAACTTTCAGGAGTAATTCTGGAACCACAGAGTCACCAACAGCTGGAAGATTAGACTCAATCATATAATTCCGAAAGTCACCACTAGATGCTTCAGCGGTTTCTGGGATTTGCTCAAGAAACTTCTCTGTCTTGGTAGCTACAGGGTTGAACCAAGAAGGTTTGACACCAAATTGCAAGATCATCCGTAGTGCCTGAAAAAGAAAATTAATAACAACACTTCAAAGATTTTGACAATTACCCATAATAGATGTTGTGAAGTGAAAAAGGAGGAAGAATAATATTAGCTAATCTGGGGTTACATGTTACATGTTTACATATTTATAGGATTGGTTAAATGGATATCCAATTATCCTAATACAAGATAGCTCATATAACCTCTCTAACAATGCTTAACTCCTAACACTGTCACTCAAGCTAAAGCATATATATTGATCATGCCTAGATTAGTACAAAGAGACTCATATGATCCGACATTCAGCCCTTTAGTGAACCCTTTAGTGAATATGTCTACAAACTAGTCAAAGGACTCTCTGTAATGAGTAGAAATTATCCCTTGCATCACTATATCTCGGATGAAATGACAATCTACCTCAATATACTTAGTGCATTCATAGAAGGTTGGACTATTAGCAATATGGATAGTCGCCTGATTATCACAATACATTTTCGTTGATACATCAATAGAAAAGCGAAACTCTGTAAAAAAAGAGTGGAGCCACATCATTTCACAAGTAGTTTGTACCATAGATCGATATTTGACCACAACATTGGATCTCAAGACAACACTCTGCTTCTTACTACCTCATGTAACCAGAATTCCTCTGACATACGTGCAATATCCAGAAGAGGACTTCCGATTTCTCTTTTCTCCTGCATAACTAGAGTCTGAATACGCCTCAACATGTAGATGACTGTTCCTTCTATAAACCAATCCTTGATCGAGAGTTTTTTTAACATAAGATAGTACTAATAAGGCCCACAATCAGTGTATTGTTCTTGGCTTCTGCAAAAGTTAACCAAGTACTTCAACAGTGTATGTAATGTTTGAGCGTGTAACAGTCAGATGGATAAGTGTCCCAATCAGACGCCTGTACTTGCCAGTATCCTCTAACATAGGCGACAAACTATCCTAAAGATCCAAACTCTGATCAAATGGAGTGCTCTTTGTTTTACACCCTACCAGACATGTCTCTTGTAAAAGGTCCAATGCATATTTCCTCCAGGACAATGCCAACTTATCCCTGACATAAGCAAACTCGATACCCAAGAAATACTTGAGTCTGTCCATGTCTTTGGTAATAAAATGTGTCTATAAGTAGCTTTTTGTCCTCTGAATGTCTACAATATCACTACCAGTAATCAAAATATCATCCACATATACTACAAAAATTACACACCCACTCTCCATGCATCTGGAGAAAACAAAGTGGTCGACAACACATCACCGAAACCCACAATTCACAATGATACTGTTGAATTTTTTGAACTAGATACGTGGACTCTGTTTGAGACCATAAATTACTTTCTTAAGCAGATATACCTGATCTTCCTCCTAAACAACATACCCAGAAGGTTGTTCTCTATACACTTATTCTGTAAGATCACTATAAAGGAAAGCAATCTTCACATCTAACTGACTGAGCTCCCAAGAGTGATTCACTGCAACTGAAAGAACGACCCTTTTGAAATTCAACCTCGCCACGGTCTCATCATAGTCCACACCATACTCCTGTGCAAACTCACGTGCTACCAAACGTGCTTTGTATCTGACAACCACACTATCAGACTTATATTTAATGGTAAACACCCACCTGTATGTAACCACATTTGTATCTATTAGTCCAGAGACCAAATCCCATGTATCTAGACACACTAAAGCCTACATCTCATTCATAGCTGATTTCCACTGTGGTAATAAAATGACCTCTTGGTAGTTCCCATGAAGTAATTCGGAAGCAATGGACATTGCAAAAGTACGATAGACAGGGTGAAGCTTATTAGAGCTAGCAAAATATGAAATAGGATGGATAACGGAAGTACGGAGACCTTTCCAAGTGACAATTAGTAAGTCAAGGTCTATGAGTAGTGTTAATTGGGTTGCATAATGTAGGATCCGTTTAAGGATCCATTTATCTTAGCCTATGTCCAGGTTTTGTATAAATACTCTGTTTAGGGTTAATAAACAGTTTTACTTTTTCTTCTTTTACTTTCAACATGGTATCAGAGCCAAGGGTTTTCTAAAAGAAAAAGAAAAAAAAAAAACGACGACAGAAACCTTCCTACCACCGCCGTTGTCGGATCTCTCGCCGCCGGGAGCCGTGTAGACTGTCGTCGGCGTTTCCCCTCGAGTTTCCGCACGTCCCACGCCCCCCCCCCCCCCCCC
>JAMKQA010089707.1:0-26441 GCA_024699735.1 Posidonia australis
AAGTTTTTGATTTTGTTTTGGTGATTTTATTTATTTGTTTTGGTGATTTTAATTAAATTTTGATTTTGTGATTTCGAAGTTTAATTATTTTTAAATTAGGGTTTTTAGGAGTTTGAATTTAATTATGAGATTTTAAGTTAATTTCTTTTAAGATTAATTAAATGATTTAGGGTTTTTAGGTTTTAATCATTTTAGGTTTTTGTGACTTAATTAATTAGTTTTAAATTAGGATTTTCAAGATTTTAATTATTTTAGAGGTTTTTAGGTTTTTTGGATTTTAATTAGAGTTTTTAGTTTAAATTAAGGTTTTGGGTTTTAATTTAGGTTTTTTAGATTTTAGACATGGTTTTCAATTTAATTAGGGTTTTTTAGATTTTAATTAAAGTCTTGAGTTTGAATTAGGGTTTTTTGACTTAATTTAATGACTTTAGGGTTTTTTTTAGGGTTTTTTGAGTTTAATTTAGGTTTTGCTTGAAATTAAATGGATTAAGGTGGTTTAAAAATGGATTTTATTTGGTTTTTACTTTAATTAGGGTTTTCACTTGATTAATTTCGATTTTAAATGTTTTTAAGTGAATTCTGCTTGATTTTGATTTTAATTAGGGTTTTCACTTGATTAATTAAGATTTCAAATGTTTTTAGATGAATTTTTTTTAACTTCGTTTTTTAATTAGGGTTTTACTTAATTAATTATGATTTTAAGTGGATTTCGGTGAATTTTGTTTATTTTGGTTTTAGTTAGTGGTTTTTGCTTGGATTAAATTAGTGTGGACTTGTGTGGACCTAATGGGCTTATACGAGCTTGTGTGGGCCTAATAGACTTGTGTGGGCTTGGTGGGCTTGTGTGGGCTTGGTGGGCTTGAGGTTCTATGGAGTTAGGGTTTAGGAGTGGTGGTTGCAACCAAAACATCTTCTAGAGGAGCATGCTGCCAAATGACTGCAAAATCGACGTATCTACAATGAGTATCATCCACATCAATTATCAACATTATATGTTGCTCAAAGCTTCTCAACGATGCACCATATGCCAAAAAGAACTGAAAATGACCATTAGTTTATTTCAATAATTCTTTCATGTAAGACAAGAATTGAGCAAAAGATTCATCTCAATCATCAATCATTTTTGCTAAAGCCATTTATTTTACACAATAGACTTTACCATAGAACATCTTAACTCTCCAAAACTTTAACATTTTTACTTGAATCATCATTAGAATAAAAGATTCATTTACCATAACATATTCAAAGATTTAATCACATACGAACTCACTTGTGTATTACTTGTAGCCTCGCTCATCAATCACAACATTACAAGTATGTTCAGAATTAAACTTCTACACACGAAAATCGATTCTAACAAAAACACATCCACTTATAAACTAAGGACAGTTAGTAACTATACAACTAGCTCTGACATTTTCAATACACTTTTGAGATTCGTAAACAAAATACTTTTTGATTGCATGTCTTGGGAGTTCGTTTGAATTCAGCTACATTAGAAAATAATTGTTTGACACTTAACTCAAAATCATTATCATTAAGAAAGTATTCTTTGCTTTCTAGACAATGCATATTGAAATATTATCATCAAAAGTGTTGTATATATTCTCATCCTCTTCAAACATTGTATCATTGTCTTCTTCTCTATACTTGTTATTATTACGATCCAATCCAATGCACGTCTCAATATTCTCATCATCCACACTATCATTCTCATTATCATTTGACACTTGATTTTTGATTCTTGAATAATTTCATCTTCTCCCAAAATTGACTCAACCCTATATTAAGGACATTTGAAAAAAGTTAGTTTGATACCAATTAAGTATAATATGTAAAGTCAAAGTAAACATAACCACATTTAGTAGAAGAGAGTGGAGGATTTTTTCCTTGTACTTTATTAGCATAGAAATCTCGTGGGACACATCTAAAAATAGAGTATGCATTCAAATGACATCAGCAATACTCTACACATCAATTATAAATTCTTTGATAGGCAACTTTACTTTGTAACGTATTTCAATTGCATATTCTTCAAATGAAGTTTGAAAAATCTCATCATATTTTATATTCTAATTCACAAACAAAAATGTGTTGCGACCATTAATGTAAGAAGATATATTCCCTTTACTCCACTCATGGTATTCACCATAGTGATATATTAGAAGTATTCTAAAAGTATCAAGGATATTCATACCTATAACTAACCCTACAATAATGTAAAATATCATGTCACAAAGCATGAAACAATGAATTAAATAAAATCATAAGTCATAAGTATAAAACCATGTCGCTAATTAAATTATACCATGTTACGTTATATATTGAATTCATATACACTAAGAATATAATCATGTCTTAATCTATAATAAATCATGTCACCTAAACTATGATTCACGTTACATGAAAAAGAAGTGCTATACACTAAAATGTAACTATATCACACAAAAGAGAATCATATCCATTTTTATATTGAAACATGTCAACTACATCAAGAATCATCTCATAGAGAGAATCATGTCACACAGAAGAGAAATACTATATATTAAAATGTAACCATATCTTCTGTTATATTAAAACATAACACCAACATCAAAAATCATGTCTTACAGAAGAGAATCATGTCTCAGAAGAAAATTAGTATACACCAAAATTATTGTACGAAACAAAATGTAAATCCAAGAAAATACACAAAATAAGGTAAAAAAGGAAAAATGGTCGAGAATAGACTTATTCCTGTATCTAATGAGATCGTGGATGGTCACCATCGAGATATGTAGTTAGATTACTTATAGTCATTGTTGTGGAAGGACATGTCGTAGTGCTAAACATGTTGTAAGGGTGAACATACATCAGAGAATGTGCCATCAACAATTTAGGGGAATTAAAGGGAGAAATAGAGGAAAGGAGAGGAAAAGGCTCGAGGCACAATCAAACAAAAGGTAGATATACAATTAGGTATACAATATGAGGGTTAGGTAGGGTCGGAGGTAAAAGAGGAAAAGTAAAGCTAGAATGGTCTATTCTTGCCATTCTCAAATAAGTGGTCCATAGTTGACAATACCACTTATAAATGGAATTTTTTTGTCAATCAATTAAAAATAAATTAAGTTAAACTAGAACTTGTCAATGGGTAAGACATGGATAAAGTAAGACATTATCCTTATCTTTATCCATGAATCAGCCTTGCACATACTCATTTATTACCTATTAAGAATAATCTTACACATTTATTTCTTACCTATAAAAATAAGTGGATAATAGCGGATAATAAGTAATAAATAGGTAAAAAAAAAATTATTCTCAAAATACATATAGTTAATAATTCATTTCTTACATGTAACTCTAATTAATAGGTAAAACATATGATGATATCACATGCAAACACCACATAAATGGTAATTAAATAAATATTATAAAATAATATAATAATAAGATGCTTAAATAAAGCAAACACAAATCCACAATGTTTAATATTGGACTTTAATGTCTATGCTTTGGTTTTTTTTTCTAATTTTCATTTTAACCATATCATCATATGTATTATATATATAATATGAACCTCGTATGAATAATGGGCCAAATGACAAACATAGACATTAAAGTCCATGTCACATACCATATACATAAAAATTGTAATAATTTAAATGAGAAAAGCAGATAAAGGATTATTCAGACCCTACCCATTAAAATATGTGGGTGATTTTTTTATCCATATCCAATCTATTAAATAAATAGATAATTTTTTCTTACCTATATCCACTTAAATAAATTGGATAATGGATAGGATAACAGATAAATGGTTAAAATTAATAACCCTGAGTTAAACAACAGAATAGTGTCAACAACAGCTAGATTGCAGCTAGTAGCTTACAAAACCTATCAACTACTCCAGTATTTCACAAGCTAACTCCTACATAAGTATCATCATGAATGAGCTGAGGTAATTGAGATATAATAATTACAAGTGTGATTACCCTAAAAGATGAGTCTCCATTTGCCTGAGGAAACTTCAGACACCTCTGCATATCCCTGAGGAGCTGAGGAGCCAACCCTTCTTCAATGTTTATGCAGATTTGTATGCAGTTTTGCTACTCCCATAAGTAACACCAGCTTCTCTCGAAATGCATGCAACAAGATATTGCTCAAATGATAATTAGCTGTTGTAACTTAAACTTTGAATAAACATGGATAATTAATGATTAAGTAACAAATCAGAAAACGAGGATAGATCAGAAATCAGTTTAGTTTTGCCAATCTATCATGTTGAGAAGAAAACTAATCCAACAAAAGAGAAAACAATTGTACGTCATATCTTCAGTTTCAGAGAAAAATTACGTCTGAGTCAGACTAACTTAGTGCTAACATCATACCTGCTGTGACTGGTGAGTTCTTGGAGAACATTTCAACATAAATGACAAGCATCATTAACTGCATATGCATAATTCCTCACTCGTAAGGAGACAATTTGATTTGAACTGTAAATAGCTTCTCTTCAAGAAAAGCACTTGCAACACCAGCTTTTTATATATTGGGAATCCAATATGGCATCTTAGATTCTCTACTTGCTACCTCACGAAATTGGAGGAGAGTTGATGTCCTCTGAAACAGAAAATAATTTCTAAGAAACAAGAAGAATCAGAGCCTCTTGTTCGTGGACATTGAAGGGGCAGATATTATGGTCAATCTGCACAAGATAAACAGCATCATTTAGCAAGAAAAGCATAGACAGCGTGGTGCACAGCGATTATAGTAAAGCAGACAAAATATCATGATAATTAGCAAATTAAGCTCATGTACACCTCTCGAGTAATTACAACAAACATTAACTACTAAAATGCTGGTAATATTCATTAAGTCTTGCATAGAATTTCGCTTGAAACGTATACGCAGGGTATAAAAACAACTGGGATTCTTTTTTATGTCATTAACATTTTGCCTTTTGTCACTCTGACATCATGCTATTTTCTGCATATATAAGTACTTAATTGCTAAATAATAACTTGTCCTATTCTAAAACTTTCACATTTTCAAAGAAATCCTTACCTTTAACTTTGGCTGTGTTTTGACTGGACCTCAGTTTTTTAGACTTAAGTGCTATGGGAGGAATAGGAGGGAGAAAGAGAGAACACACCTCTTTTAGAAAATGAAACTTATCAACTTAAATCCAACACAATGTAGTCAATGGTCAAATAGGGAAAGGATAGATTTCTGAAACAAAGGATTTTTCTAAATACCCCTAAAAGAGCTCATTCAGAGTGGTCAGAGACCAAACCGGCTGACCTACACATTATCACTAGGGAACGTCAGAGGGAACAGGGAAATCCTATAACTCCTTTAGATACATGGTAAGGTCAAAATCCTAGAGTGCACCTGAATATGGCATGGCAACAAGGTGGCCCAGTGACACTACAACATTTTTGTTACCCACTACCAGATATATTGCATTTGGCATCTTCAGAACCACCATGTATGAATAATATCTGTTTTAATGATATGGATATTGGTTAATTAAAAAATTGCATATACACAAACTATATGCATTCATATTTGTTTTTTATTACATTGATTTTAATTCTTGTAGATTTATTTTTGGGATTTCTTCACATACATAGTCACAGAAAAATGAAAATATATACCCAATAAACTTCATATTTACATACATATATCCTATAGACTCAGAATATTACAGATACATCTCTTATCCCTACATTTATACCCTTGCAGACTTTACATACGAACCCTACAAAGGGTATATGTGTAAAGATAATGAATTCACAGGGTATATATGTAAAGATAAAGTTGTAAGTAATATACATGTTAGAGTGGATATACATGTAAGAACCCATTTTAGTAGAATAGTTCTCTATAACTTTAAGGCTTCTTATTTCCAATAGTCCATCCTAGTGACAGTCAAACTAGTGATTTTTTGTCACTCAGTAGCCTTTACGGGGAGTAGCTACTAATTCCATGACACTCAATTAGTTTTTTTTAGCATTATTGATGAACATTGCCCCATAATGGTGCAAAAATTAATCTTAGTGAGTTGGACATCAAATAGTCTCAATTTCAAGTCTAATCTGCATGTATTTTTGATAGGGGGGTTATTATCTCCACCATCAGATGGGCACACTGTGGTGATCGGTAGGCACAAAACCTTAATTGGACAAAGGCGACACACCTGGCAAGAAGAGATGTAGGACATGCATGGGGACCTGTCAGACAAATTATCCAACCAGGAGCCACCAACCATCATTTCTCGGTGTCAGTGGGCAACCATCCAACTTCCAGCAGTCAAGAGTCACATTTATGGTGCCCAGCTGCCCGATCCTCTCTGTGTGATCTAGAGGGAGAGGGAGGGGAAGGGCATGGCATGGCATCCTATATATACTGTTCTTATACAGGCAGGCAAGCTATCCAATCTCTGACACCTCAATTTTATAATTTACCCTTGCTAGATTAAGCATTAGAGCATCTTTAACTAGGCCACTGTGGTTTGGAGACTCTAATGTCATGTTCCTCTTATCCACAAGCTTCCACTGGGCATTAACAATCATCAGGTTCTCATCTCATGTTGAAGGTTGTATCAAATTTGACAAAAACTCATATGAATATTGCTGTGCCAGCATCCCTGACATTCATTACCCTAGTACGAAAACACAATATAGCATTGAAAACCAAACTGTTAAATGAAAGACAATCTTTCTAATGAAGATTTAACTGCATCAGTTTGTCAAACTAGCTAAGCCTGCAATTCTGAGTTTCTCATCCATGAGATTGCTTTCTGCAATCATATTTTCACCTTTTAATTTACAAATCCAATACTAGAGTAAATGAGATTTAGCTCTGTTAGAGTTATTAATTATTAGAGGATAATATATGGGTTGTCAATAAGTGATTATATGAATATCCATTTATCTCTTGTGGATACTCCAATCACTATATATATGTACTCAGACTACTTCAATAAAAGACATCTTAGTTTTCCTCTTACATGGTATTAGAATACTAGGTTTTCTTTCTCCAAATCCTAATCCCATTTTTTCCCTTTTTTTTTTCTTTTTCTCCACCCACCACCCCACCTTCTTCCAACTACCGGTCAGCTGGCTCTTCCTCCACAGATCTCCTCCAGCACTTCCACCTCCTCTCTAGACCCCACCTAGTGCCTCTAGCCCATCCGTAGCTCACCAGCGGTGCCTCCAGGCTCTCTCCTGCTAGCCACCAGCCTCTCCCGCACCTACTGCCTACTCCACCGGCCCTCCCACAGCCAGCAGTGACTTCCCACACCCCTGCCGGCCTACCCTGCTGCCGCCAGTGCACGTACAGCTGCTTGTGACGCCCGTCGGTTTCTCCTAATCTCTTGTTTCCCTCTTCTGCCGTCTCCGGTTGACCAACGGATCTCCTTCCTCCCTCCGGTGGCATGTTCGACCCTAGTCATCGATTTGGGTTACTTGGCTAAGCTGCTCTATCTCTCTACAACCCTTATGATTCTTCTTTTCATTGGGATGTTCCCTTCTGCATGATTATTATCCTCCAATTCCTCTTACGGCTCTACTGAATTCTAATAACTACCTATATACCACTGCCTTATAGCCTCCTCTTTGGCTCCTACCTCTAGTGATGTTATGCTCCATTCTCTCGATGGTACATCTATCTAACTCGATGGTCGCAATTATCTTATATGGGCAAAGTCTATTCAGGTATTTTTAGACGCCATAAAAAGATTTGGCATATTACACACGATCCCCCTGATGTGAAATCTATGGACTATGATGGTTGGGTGGCTTCTAATTATGGTGTTATTACATGATTGTTGAATAGTATAGAACCCCAAATCTCTCACGGCGTAATCATGCTAATATTGCCCAGGTTACTTAGATCTACGATCAGTTCTTTTCTCTACAGCAAAGTGACCAGTTTATTCAGTAGTTGTACACTTCTATTTGTGTTCTTCTAAATGAACTTGAAATTCTTTAGCCTCTGGTTGCTAATGTCACTATAATGCACGAGTATAGAGAGGAGCTTGCTATTGCAAAGTTTTTATCAGTACTTCATCCTAAGCTCGCTTCTTAGGTACGTGGCCATATTCTCGGTGTTGATTCTATTCCTTCTTTGACCTCTGCTTTCTCCCACATGCTGTGTATTTCTACTAGGACCCCTATAGTATACAGCGATCAGTCTACCTTGATTGTCTCTGGTTATAGTTGTGATTCTGACCACGGTCGTGGTTGGGGGCGGAGTTGTGATTCAAAGGGAGGACGTGGCGATCGACTGGGTAATTTGAAGTGTGATCATTGTGACCATACGAATCACTCTTCGGATCAATGTTGGGTGTTTGGCAAACCTAACTAGGAAAATAATGTTACCGAAAACAACTCCACCATTACCTCCAACTTCAATGATACCGTGACTATTTCTCAAGCAAAGTACAAACGCCTTCTTCAGACTCTATCTACTCCTATTACTCAGACTGCTACTGCTACACACACTACTTTCTTAGGTATGTCAGCCTTGTTCACGACTTCCGATGTAGATTGGGTAGTTAATTCAAGTGCATCAAAGTAATTGTTCGATACTCATCGTGCTTTTTCTTCCCTGACCTCTTTTGTTTCTACACTTTTTGTTACTGTTGCTAATGGAACCCATTCTCTTATCCATGGACAAGGGAATGTGTTTCAACCCAATAACCTTATTCTTTATGATGTTCTTTATGTTCCCAATTTTCCAGTTAATTTGCTATCTATTAGTCAACTTACCAAAAATCATGATTGTGTAGTGACTCTTTTTCCAACTTATCTTCTCATACAAGACTTGTGAATTAAGAAACAAATTGATTTGGGACCTAAGCACAATGGTGTTTGCATTGCCTCACTGGTCGCAAGTCTTCTACTACATTTGCTTACACTACATCTACCGGAGAGTCTTCCTTATTGCCATCTGGAACATCTATTGTTAGAAAAGTTAGAGAGTCTTTTACTAGCATCTGTTTCTGTCAATAATTTTTAATATGAGTCTTGTCAACTTGGAAAACATCAACGATCTTCATATCCTCCATGTCAAGAGAAACAAAGTCGTGTTTCCATAGAATTACTTCACTATAATGTTTAGGAGCTTTGTCGAGCTGAGTCTGTTAACAATTTTAGGTATTTTATTGTCTTTATTAATGATTTCTTTAAGATAACTAGAGTCTATCTTTTAGAGGATCGTACTCAAATAGTTGATACTATCAAAATTTTCTTTAATGAAATAAAAACTCAGTTTTGTGAACCATTACGTGTGTTTCGTACTGACAATGCTCTTAAGTATATTCAGTGTGATGTGTCTCTTTTATGTGATGATTAGGGAATTATTCATCAAGCCTATTGCTCTAGAACATCCCAACAAAACGATGTAGCCGAATGCAAACACCGTCATCTATCAGATGTTACTAGAACTCTAATCCTAGATGAAAGTCCCTCTATAGTTGTAGGCCAATGCAGTTCTTACTGCTTGTCATCTCATAAATTGCATACCTTCCTCGGTTCATAGGTATATTTCTCTGTACCTTCTATTTCCTCAAAAGCCCCTTTTCTCCCTTCCACCAAAGGTCTTTGGTTGTGTATGTTTTGTCCAAGACACTCATCCCAATCTAAACAAACTTTCTCTTCGATCCATTCACTGTATGTTTGTTGGTTATTTTCACACCTAAAAGGGATATCGTTGCTATGATCCTATGCGTCACAAGTATTTTCTCTCTGTTGATGTTACCTTCTTCGAGGACACTCCTTTCTCTATCTTTACTTGTCGCCCCTCACTTCCTCTTCTAGAAAGTGTTTCTCTTCTAGAATCAGTGTCCCCACCCACACAAGCCCCTCCTGCTGCTTCTTTTCATATTTATACTTGACAACCACGACAACAGACACAACCATCAACTCTGATCCTCCAACTTCCACTAATGCAAGTCTTGTTTCTCTTGCCTTAATTCCTTCTCTTACTCCACCTTCTGACCTTGACCTTCCTATAACCCTCCGCAAAGGTATTCGTAGTACCGTACATCTCCTCTCTCATTTTATTACCGATGATCATTTACATCCTATGTATCAAATTTTTACTTTGTCTTTGTTGTTTATTTCTATACCCAAGACTTATTAGGAGGTGTCGCAAATACTTGAGTGGTGTATGGTTATGGATGAGGAGATGTCTGCCTTACATTCCCGAGAGACTTAGGATCTTGTCTCGCCACCTGTTGATGTTGAGATTGTCAGTTGTCGTTGGGCATTTACTATTAAGTATAACACTAATGACACTATTGACCGTTATAAGGCTCGTCTTATTGCACATGACATCACTTAAACATATGGCGTTGATTATTTTGAGACCTTTTCTCCTATTGTACGCCTCAACTCCATTTGCATCTTGTTCTTGGTTGTAGTCAATCAGTGATGGCCCATGTATAAATTGAATGTCAAGAATACTTTTCTTTATAGTGATCTACTTGAGGAGGTATTTATGGAGCAACATCCTAATTATGTTGCTCACGAAAAAGACATATGTGTGCAAGTTAAAGAAAACAATCTATGGCCTCAAACAAAGTCTGTGTGCATGGTTTAACAAGTTCAATAAGGTTGCAATGTAGTTTAGGTTTCAAAGGTGCAGCACTGATCACTCGGTCCCCATCAGGCAAAGGTCCATAAGCTGTGTTATTCTGGCTATTGATATGAATAGTCAGGTTTTGATGAGGGTAGGGTATTTCTCAAACAACACTTTGTGACAAAGGATTTGGACAAACCTATGTATTTCTTGGGGATAGAGATTACGCACGCTAAGGATGGAATGGTCTTATCTCAAAGAAAGTATGTGCTTGATTTTCTAAAGGAGACAGGCATGCTTGGTCGCAAATCCTCTAGCTCTCGTGTCAATTCTGGCCTAGACTTATGGGGCACATCCTCTGAAGCTCTTGAGGATGCAAATGATACAAGTGTCTAATTGGAAAATTGATATATCTTACAGTGACGCCCAGACATTACTTTTGTAGTCAGGTTAGTTAGTCAATCCATGTATCAGCCAAGGGTGGTATACTAGAAGGTGTCCTTATAAATTTTATCTTATCTAAAGAGTGCTATAAGAAAAGACATTCAATACTGGTGCTATGGTCATCTTGATGTTTCTTGCTACTGAGACTCTAAATATGCAGGAAATCGAGGAGACATAGAAATCAACTTATGGATACTGCACATTTGGGGAAGACAACCTGGTTACTTAAAGAAGCAAGAAACAAAACGTCATATCTTGGAGCAGTGTAAAGGTAGAATACAGAGTTATAACACAAACAGCTTGTGAAATAATGTAGATTAGATTGTTGCTGATTGAGGTTGGTTTTCCTTCGAAGGAGGCTATGCCTATGTTCTGTGACAACCAAGCTACCATATACATTACTAACAATCTATTATTTCATGAACAAACAAAACACATTGAGGTAGATTATCACTTTGTCAGAAATACGGTGAGAGATGGATTGATTACTACTCCTTTCACTACCTCTTTCACACAACTTGCAGATGTGTTTACTAAAGCTGTGTCTGTGAATGAGTTCAAATACTTTTGTAACAAGTTGGACATAATAAATTTGTATACTCCAGCTTAAAAGAGAGTGTTAGAGTTATTAGTTATTAAAGAATAATATATGGATTGTCAATATGTGGTTATATGGATATCCATTTATCTCTTGTGGATACTCCAACCACTATATATAGGTGCTCAGATTTCTTTAATAATAGATATCTTAGTTTTCTTCTTGCAGACTCTGGTATAACAAATTTATGAACAATCATAAAGTAAACAAGAGGGATATAAAGTATACAGAATACAAAGGTCTGTTTGGCTCCACTTACCTTACAAGCCAGATTCTATCAACCTTATTCTAAAAAGTTGGCTTCTGAAAGTATTTCCTGAAGTTGGCTTCTACTTTAATGGGTGCAATCTTGTCTGGCAAAAAATAAGAACATACAGATTATGGCTTTTAACTTTCGTAGCAATAAACCAATATACCCATCTCTAAATTACAAAGATGGAGTTTACAAAGACAATTTTGGGAAAATACAACCAAACACTTCTCACAAAAGTAGACCAATCAAATAGATTATGTCATGTACCTATCATGTCGTGTATAAATATGTATATTATATATATATGCTAAATCCAAACACGACCTATTTAATTATTGTGTATCTAATACTAAATATAAACACAAATTGTTTGTCAATGTGTATACACGATATGATCCATTAAGTACATGTTTAAATGAATCCTATCATTTTGACACGGTAATGATCTGTTTGACACGAGTACATGTTTACATGTTTACACGTTTATTACACGATTATATGTTTAGTAAACATTTAACATTTACATGTTTTGTGTACGTAGAAAAATCAAAAACAAATCAATAAATCATGAAATCAACCATTCAACAATATTTCACAAGTTCTATTATTCCATATGTTACTATCACAAGTCTACAACACATCATAAACATTCACTATTTAAAATAATGAAAGCTATAATCTATGTACACAATTAGGTAACGCGTACTTATTGGATTTTTTACTCTAGACAAGAAAACAACCCGTTTAATAATTGTGTCAACCGAATAAATATGATAAGTATACGAGACACAATAAGGGTAAACCTAAACACGGTTATAACGTGTCGTGTTATCGTGTCATGTCAGAAATTGATAGGTCTATACAGAAACAATCCAACCGTAACTTCCTCAGAATCTATGATTAGTGTATTGTTTCATGCACTAGAAGCCACCACATGAATCTATCTATATGGATTGTTTGGTATAACTTTCGGGTGATTTAGGCTTTTAATTAGAATCTACACCTAGACCAAGAAGCTTCTTAGAAGTTGAACCAAATGAACCCTAAAATTGATACACACAGTAGAAGTATGTTTTGTACTAGGAAATTTTGACTGAGAACCTAAACAAAAATTAATTTAAGAGCATTAAAAAATTCCAGGGAAACAGAGAAAAACCTTCCCCCATGTTAGTGTTTTGGATGCCTTTTGCGATAATAAGCTGAAAAGACTCACTTTAGTTACAAATTTATGATGATGTTATCACCTCCAAAAAATAAGAAAAATAGCAAGAAGCTACATGTTGACCTAGAGTCTGAGTGTATATTTGCCTAAGGTAGTATATAATTCATGAACAAGATAGATAATGCCTTAATCCCACTATATGGATTGGCAATGTAATTCAATTTTCTCCATAAAGCTCTACCCATGATTGTGTCTTCAATTTGATTATTTATTCTAGTCCTCTTGCATTATCTAATCCCGATAATGACTTATTATTGATTAAAGCACTCAGTTTTAACAGTTAAAATTAGATAAAACATTAGACCTTTAAATGGAGTTCTGGTAATAGGATAGCAATGGAATTATGGAAACTTACTTGTAGCTTAATAATTTAGTCCATAGTTCTAATTTTTTAAATTAAGAAGATCCAAAAGCACTGCTACAGTGCTGCCACGCTGGTCTCCCACGTATTACATATGACAAAAACTAAAACATTGGTTTAGGGGATTTGCTGTCTATCCAATGTGATGCTTCAATATATTGCTACTTGAAAGTTATCTATATGGTATGACTTTATCCTTTTATACAAAAAATCTTCCATATTCTAGGGAATCTCCCCATTACTCAAACTTAGTTTTAAACCTTATTTTAGTTTCATTAAATGCACAACAAGAGCTTTCCTTGAATTTATATGCTAAGTTGTTCAATTTACAAGACACATGTAAAGATTTAAAATTGACCTTTGATGAAACCGTCTTAATTGAAAATTTCTCACCATTCCACATGCCACATTGATTCTTATATCATGCATATTACATTATTATTGTTTAGCAATTATTTCAATAAAATACATTCACGTAATCCTTGCCTCATCACCTTCTGTCTCACCTTTGATGCTTGGGTGTCACGGTGATCCTATCGAGTGCCCAGAAGTTACTTCTTGTGACCTCTCAACACAAATCATTTCATTCAACAAGGCACTAATTTCCCCATTGAATTACCAATCTCATTTACTTAATAGCTTGCCTCTAAATACAATTAGATCTTCACCCTTCAAGTTCATGTTCTAGTTATTATCTATATTCTATATTTTTTTAAATTTGATTTAACCAGCATCTCTCTAACTCATGTCTAATCCATTTCATAGATTGGGTCATTTTCTTTTTAAGTCTTTTTTGGGTTTTTAAGACTGGCAGATTTTAGGCTATCAACATACAAGAAAACAGTTAAACACAGCAACTGAAACATAAAATAACACATCCAAATAATTTACAAAATTCCAGTCAGGCTGATTTCCTGATAGATTTTCTTTTGTCAGGAAAAGACTTACATCTCTTAATAGTGAATCAGCTACATTGATCTCCACCGGCATAATATGCAATGATGACTTCATCTGCATAAACATAATGGAGGCAAAAAGAAATTGTTAAAGGCAGTGATGGCCGTTCTTGTTCCGACTGCACATGCCGCACCAAGTATAGACATATATGAACCTGATCAGTTGACAGCACAGTTCAGGAACAAATTCAAACAGCATCATTATTCCCTCTGGAACCCGCTTGAGTGATCACTGGCTCCTTACCACAAGGTTGAAGTTGTGAAGCAACTGAAAGAGGTTTAGGGATCTCACTAGGGACACTAAATGTTGTTGTGCCACGAACAATAGGTAGATTCTCCTCAACTCCAACCTTATCTTCAGCTAGATTTTTTTCTTTCCCACAGCCTGTCTGAGGAAAACAAGTAGATACTGTTGACTGTGGTAAAGAAGTTGATGCACTACTTCCTCTTTTAAACTTTGGCTTCGCATTTTCCTCGCAATATTTCACAACGACAAGGATGTTTGAATAGTGACCATGCACCAATAAATATGCCCACAAAAGAAGCTTCCTAGGGATGCTTAAATCCAGGATCTCAATCCCATTCTTACCAGGTTGCCATAATTCTTCAACAAGAGACTGTGATGACAATGACACTGTATATAAATTTATACCAGATGGAAACGTTCCACAAGAGCTCTCCTTATAAAAGTTGTAAGTACTTCTCAGTAAGATATGCGCCATCTCCATGTTTTCTTCCAAAGCTTTTTGGATACAAACTTTCCTGATTTTCAACAATGCATGGCACCACTTCATTTCTGAATCCTTTGGATGGTAGATACTTTCGGAAGACAAATTGCACAACTCATCAGGTTGCACATCAGCAAAAAGCAGTGGTCCCATTTCCGAACGATCAGCAGCAGAAGTATTAGAGGTTTCATTTCCACTACGAAGCGCTGGTGTGATTGATGCCAACATAACAAGAATTGATCGACACCAAGCTAGTGATGCATGCTTGAACATTTTAGAAGAATTCACACTAGCCAATTTCGGGTTTTTGAAACGTTTACGGATTTTCTCATTTATTCCTTCAAGTACATCAAGTTTCGTATCACTCTCGAGTAAATAGATATATTGGTGTATGAATCCGTACAGATTCATTTCAGACAACTCTGGGCACTTCACATCTGGTAAACTGCTTATTTCAGCCCATAAATTCACATGGTCCATTAATATGTGAAACATCTTCTCCAAAAGATGCTCAAGAGAAGCGGAAGAATCAGCAGAGCTGACAGTTTTGGCATGACAAATTGACAAAGTAAGGGTTTTGATGTATCTACCAAGAGCCACTTGAACAATATCTCCAAGGCACAAGGAGAACCTCCTATCAGTCCGCAGATATGTATAAGCCCGTTCGAGGGTACACAAGTCCTTCGACTTCTCCAACAGGTTCAAATAAAACAAGATGTATTTACGGATGCAAGTAATAAACTTTCGAGAGCTTTCAGGTAAGCTGACCTCAAGAACCCTCCTACTTCCACTAGCACCTAGAGTTTTCTTTTTTCCTTTTTTGACCAAACCATCAATCTCCCACATGTTAATTGTGAAAGAAGATCGAGTCGACCTGAAACAGAAAGAAAGTTCATCCTTTGCCCGTTCCAAGTCTCCACTACCACTTCTTTTGTATAGCCCCTGTGCAAGCATGTACCTTGCCTTATGATAATGTTTTAGTTCTCCTTCAATGCAAACTTCAAGTGCTAAAAGACAGTCCTTGTAAAGTAAGTCCCATGCCTCATCCAAATGATGTGTCTCAAAGGCCATTATCCTCTTCACCGAAGCATCAGCAGTGTCACTGTCCATTAGTTTCACTAAAGGTTGGTGAAGATCCTGGTTTGTCCAACCAAAGATATCACAAATTGACTGTTTTGTTGACTGATTAAAGGAATACAAAGCAGCAATTTTAAGAGAGTCCATATCTTTTGTACTATTATATAGCAATTTTAATCGTGAAGCATGCATCCTGTAGTATGGATCGACGGCAGATGGATTCAGCAGCATGGCTTTATTATAATACGAAAATGCCTTATCAGAGGAATAGCCCATCTTTTCACAGAGCTTTCCAAGGTAGAATGCATGAACCCAATCTGGCTTGAGTTCAAGGGCTTTTTCAAAATGTTTCAATGAATTTTGACAAAACTTCAACCATAACTCGTCCTTTCTAGGTACAGTACTGCGTTGATCATAAAATGGCACAACATTCTGAAGGCTATCATAGTATACCAATCCCAGTAGCTCGTGAATCTGGCTTTGTTGAGTTGGAGTTCTTGCAAGTGCTAGGCTCATGAGTAAACACCGCCGACTTCTTCTTCGACCTCTCTCTACTCTTTGATGTAAAGTAGCATTCTTTCCCCAATCCATGATGTTTATATGCTTACTTCCATCATTAAGAAGCAAGTCTACTTCCTCATCATATATATTTGCAAGTTTCTGCCAGCTCTCAAAATGCAAGGGATTGTAGAGCAAATCGTACTTGAATAGGTTGGCATTCTGTTCAACAAATTCGGCCCCTTCTTTGTTAAGCACAAAACCTGCAAATTTGTCAGTAGCACTAATCTCCTCAGCTTGAGATATAAGATAGTACAAGTTACTGTAGACTTCGAAATATGGCCCAGAGCTCGTGACTGATAATGTTTTGGTTGTTTCACCTCTTCCATTACCATATAATATGTCCATTACAGCCTCCTGATTTCCATCAATTTCAGCCATTTCATAAAGCTTATCATCACAAAAATCAGGACTGTCTAAGAACTTATCAATTATATTTTCTGCAAGAACATCATCAGATGGTTGAGGAAAGTGCTTATGTATTGCTCTCAACACTCTCCTAAGTTTGACAATGCCACCTCTAGATGAAACCTTTGCATAAGGCAAAATATACTGAAAAACATCTGCACATTGCTCCTTAGTTTGATAATCTCCAAGATTTGTGTTCTTGTGTATTGCAAGATCGTCTTCACAGCATGAATCTTGACCAGATTTTATGTTTAGCCCATACAAACAGAAAAAGTTCTGGTCCAAGGCATTGTCAATTCCCAGTTCCAACTTTTCTCTTTCAGCTTCAAGTGAACGAGTGTCAAGGTTGGAAACATTACCATCAAAATTGTGCCCAGCATTCTGTGTCAGCTCTGCATCATCCTTCCCAGATTCTACTGCTTCCTCATTCTCCAATGCCTCGTGAATGGAAAGGCATTCAGGAGTTCTTTCTTCTTGAAATTCACATTCTTCTTTCCCATGTGTGGATGTATCCTTCATGGAACTTAGCATTACCTGACTTGCAAACATTTTGTCATCAACAGCAGACATTGATACATCAGCTAGCTTTGTCTCCGATTTTTCACTTGCCAACTGAAAATTAGATTTCAATTTTACATCCAGGGTAAAAAGATGCTTTATTGCTAGCTTGAGAAATGTCCCTTCTTTGCCTTCACTGTCTTTACCAGCACAGCAGAGCCCACATTCTGCAAGCAAATCATGCACTGCTGCAATTAGTTCAACTTGACTTTTGATGGAGACAGTAGGATCGAGGTGTTGGAGTTTGCAAAATGCAATGGCTGCATCTACAAGGCACTGGGTTTCCATTTGATCAGTCTGAGTCAAACTTCCAGGTCCAGAAAACATTTGCCCTAGCACCATTCTTGCAAAGTTATACATTACTGTCAGAAGCAGGGTTTGAATATCACCAACAATGGACACCATAGTGCTCAAGGCCTCACAAGCATCATTCTGATCAATGAAATTTTTCACTAGGGATGCACATCGAGATAGTTCTTTAACTTCTTTAGCTACCATCTGATACCAATGTTTCCGTGCACTTTCAGCAGTTTCTAAATCAGAATCACTACCTTTGTGCACTATTTTGCCATTTGAATACTTCTCTGACGCAGTGGAATCAAACATACCAGCAGCAGCAGCAAGCACTCGCAGTTTCTGTCTGTGTGCATTCAAATATGTGCAGATTTCAATTGGTTTTACCCTTTCACAAGCTGACAAAAGAACATCTAATGCCAGCAATTCCGTGGTTGTAGCCCCTTTTTCTGTGGATACACCGGACAGCAACTCAGGATACACATCATCTATTGCGTGTAGAATTGGGACAAGCATATTTATACAGTCTTTATACATTCCTTTCCCCATCATTTCGGCCATGGTTTGCTTCAACAATTCCTCAATTTTTAATAAGTTAATTTGCTGCACTACTCTGTCTGAATTTAACCATTGGATAATCTTGCAATGTGGTAAACGGATACATCCAACTGAACCATCAGATCCATCATGATGTCTCAAGACTGATAAGCAAACACTAAATTCTCTGATTGCTTTTGCAGTGCAACCAGATGAAAGTGACAGGCAAGCACTCATCCAGAAAAACCGAATATAATATAAATTGTTACTATCTGAAAGAGAACTTTTAACCGTGGGCCCTTGGTGGTTCAAATCCTCTGACACAGATGAAGGGCTAGCATCAGAAATATTTGCACATTCACACTTGTTCTCCAGAAGTGACAAGTTTCTATTCCCCGCATACTCCACTTGGAAAACCTGTGAATTACTGACATGGTTTATTCCACATGAAAAGTCACTTTCAGAATCAAGAGCCACCAATTCAATGACTTTACAAAGATGAAAAGAAGCCTCTGATAAGAGTTCTGCACGCTTGGATTCATTCTCGGCACATATTGCATGGTCATAGTACAGTTCTGCAAGAAAAAGGCTACAAGATGGAGTTCTGTCCTGTGGCCATTGCCTTGTCAGTTTCTCTAGATCCAGGAACTTGACAAACCTGGTCTGATGGACGAATTCATTATGAGAAATCTCTTCTAGAAGCAAATGGCCTAAATGGTACGCACCACAATTTTTGGAAGCCACATTAATGAATTTTATGACACTGTTATATTCACAAGCTGGTGAATGTGTCAGAATCCCAGAACTAGGTCGAAAAGAACTGCCATCCGAGTAGTTGTCCTTACACCTTACCCTATTAAGTATGAAAGGTTCAAGAAACTGAAAGACCGTTTTGGCCAGATCCTTGTTGCTGGCAGAATCTAACTCTTCCTTTCCAGGTTTACGGCTTCTGAGTCTTTCTAGGCGTGAACTCCGTCTTTCCTGTGGTTGTTCTTCTTCTATGAAGCTCTCCCTCTCTTTCAATTCACCTGATTTTCCAAAGAAACTATCACCAGCCGTAGCATTAAAATCCCCTCTTGAGTCCTTCAAAAGCTCAGAACCTGGGGGCAGTTTTATTGTTATTTTCACATCAGTAAGCCTCATGACGTCTATAGCTGTTGCTGCGTCTTCAGGTCCAGAACAGAAGTCCAGTGTTGCTTTAGTTTCAGTAGCAACAATCGACTGCATCCTGGCCACCGTCTCGGTTACTTTGCCATTGAAATTGTGTTCAATCCCCAGCTGAGGAGCCCTACCTTGTGCAGGAAGTAGGATCCCTAGGATCCCATCAGCAAGAGCTTCCCAAGTAGCCCCCGGCAAAAGAATTTCTATGTTGTCACTGGCTTTCTTCGATGGATTCTCATCGTCCAGCTTAATATCCTCATCATCTGCTTTTCTCTTATTCGGGAATTTCAACCTGACATGTGTCGGTTCCAGTCTGTCGATGCCCCTAGGCGAGAAGGTGGCCAGGGTTTCCTCACCCTCGATGGTCCTCTTAACGTGCAATGCGCGAGAATGCGAGGGCCAGTGCCTCAACACCAAATTGGCCACCGAGAGACACGCAACCTCATCCCCGACCGCAACCAACACCTCGAGAAGCTTCTCCATGCAATTCCAATTATTGGGGCTGCAGAAGAGCCCCTGCTCGAACGCCCACCTGGAAGTACTCAACAGCCCCATGGTGCACGACAGAGTGCCCAACTGATTCCACACAACCGAGTCATTGGAGTCGATCTCCACCGCCTGGAGGTAGCAACCGAGCGCATTCTCGTAATGCGCCGACCCTTGCTGCAGGAAGCAAGAAGCGAGATTCTTCAGTGCCAAGAACCGAAGCTGCAGCAGGTGCCCGTCGACGACGTCGACCGTACATGACACGAGAGGGTCCCCAAGGACGGCCTCGAGGAGTTGGCGGGCCCCAGCGTAGTCCCCGGCCTGCAGCTTGAGGAGGCCGTCGTGGTACGTCTGGGAGAGGTGGAACTCCTGTGCTTCTTTGGTGGGGGCGAGGGCGAGGGGCTCCTCCTCCCGCTTTCCCCCGGCTTCGGTGGCGTCGTTGATGGCAGCAATCGAGAACATGACTGTCTGCGAAGGTTGGGCCAGCCAAACCAGTAAAGAAACGAAATCTCTCAATAGCGAAGCGAAAAAACAGAGGGGTAGGGGGGTGGTGGGGAGGAGACGAGAGAAGATGGCGACCAGTGAATGATAAACAAATACCTCGGAATGTAGACCGCCGCTACTGCTGGAATAGGGAAAGCATTAGTGTTGGTTGCAGAGGGATCTGGAGGAAAAGAGAGAACGACGAGGTTGTGAGTTTGGATGGCATCAGGGTTTCAGATTGGGGGAGGAGATTCGGAATCGGTACCTGCTCCGATCAATCAGTCGTGACTCGAGCGTGGCCACTTCAAGTCTTCAACGGTGAGTAGGGACTCGATGGATGGCAGTGATTCTGACGTCTCATGCGGTTAACGAGTTTGCTAGGGTGTCCGCATCGGCTAGAAATATGCAAGCAAAAAAAAATATTAGGATGAACGGAAATTTAAAAAAAAGCATATAAAAATTTTGGATTTTTGTGTGTGTCAATAACTCAATTATAATTAACCCTAACAATGTTTAATATAGTCATTTTTTGCCTTTTAAAAGACCCATTTATCTTTAATCTTTTTCCTTAATATCTCTCATTCTCTTCCTACCGAAACTAGAATACAAAATCTCCAAATTTTGGATTTCTTTCTTCTCTTCCTCTTCTCCCTCCCGAAACTAGAGTACAAGATCTCAAAATTTTTTAAGGAGCCAGCACCACCATTTTACGTAGAAACATTAGGATGTATGACCAAATCAAATAACAAATTGATATTCTTAAAATAAATTATTCTGTTATATTGAAAATTAATATTAGTCGCTAACAAAATATTAACCTGTTTCCTTCAAAACTAGGTAGAGATTTGTGCTGACTGAGAATCATAACACCTTGATTTTATATGATTTATTTCTGCACTTTGTAATCTTTGAAAATATTTGAGTTGGATTTTGTTTTTGTTTTTTTATCGGTTTAAGTGAATTTTTATGCATCCTCCAGGATTCAAATCGGAGACCTGTGGCGAGTTTAAAGTTCTCCCAGCCACTTTGAGTTGGATTTTGTTGCTTTACTCAATTTTGGAAACTCCAAATACTCTCTTATTGGCCAAACACTTTGATAGTTTTCCTCTTTTCTAGGCGATTTTGCTTTTATGTCTTTTTTATGTGCAAAACAACTAAACTTACCCCAATAGCATCATTCTTGCACAAAAAATATATAGAAATGAGAAATAAAATAAAATATATTGTACTCAACAAATATCCTCACACTTGGTCCTCAAGCAAAAATAAATCTAACAAAATTATAAAAATAGAAAATCCTAACACACTATCGTTGGAATTGTGATTGTACTTAATAAATGTAACACACCTTTAAATCTTTAAGTTACTTTAGTGAATAAGTGTTGTCTCGTAAAAGTTTACGGTAAATCTACACATAAAATTTCAAAAGAATAGAGATAAGAAATTAAAAAAAATAAATATAAAGAAAGTGAAAAATAAAGAAAGAAAAAAATATTATCTACATTTATCTACACTAGTTTAATTAGCTAGAAGGTATTTAGTTTCCAAGAGACTTTTTTTCCCAACTTATCTTCTTATCCAAAATTTTCTCTTCGTGATAGACTTCACCCTATATTTCACATCTTTCTTAAGATTTGACTCACAAGCACCTTGTATTTGTAAAATAATCCTTAATGCTGGTTTTCAATTCTTGACCTTAATACCTTTGTGATTTTCAACACAACCATTTTTTTGTAGAACTTATTTCATCTTACTTCCTTAGGCTTTACTCTTGGCACTCATGTAACATGTGCTTGCTTGGGCTTTGTTATTCGGCCTCCCAAACCAATCGACTTTAGGGCATAAGGTGTAGAGACTACGGGCTTCGATTCAAGTGACGAAGGCTCTAAAGACATAAGAATTTTTTTTTTATTCTCTCTTCTTTTCTTTTATTTTTTTTCCCTTGGGATACCTTTTTTTTTCAAAGATGCATAAAGTGTTTTAGGTTTTCCTCTACTTCCCACCACCAAAGATTAATGTGCATGTGCACGTGCAAGGTACATATGAGCTTAGAGATAATCTAGAATAATGATATCTTTTAGACTTGTCCATATTATGAGATTCAAGAGATGCTGATCAGCCTTACTTTCCACAATCCTAACTCAAGGTTAGTTATTCATTTCTTACTAGTTAACAGTGCAAATAATCCCTATTTTTTTATTATTTGAAATTTTCTTTTTTTGTTGATTTTTGAACTTTTTTAGAAGAAAGAAAAATAAAAAGACTCAAACTCAAAAGACACTCTCCCTATACCTAATCCATACATTGTCTTCAATGAATATGTTAAGAAATGATAAGGTAGAAAGGATAAGAATTATACCAGAATGATGAACAATTACACCAACAACCTTATTGTAATAGTAAAGATTTACAACCTTGATCAGCACCATATGAGAAACCAAGGTAATGCGGTTCATTGAAAACCAATACTTCTTTTGGCTCTAGCAATTTAAACATTGTCCATTGGCCTTGAACATTGAATTACTTGTGGGATCCTCTCTCTCAGTTGCGCCATATGAGAAAACTATTTTTCACCACAAAAGGACTAATCCATCTTGACCTCAATTTCCTAGGAAACATGTGCAACCAAGAATCATATAAGAGCACTTTTCTGCCTAGGTGTGAATCCATTATCAAAATAGCTTTGTCGTGAAACACCTTCATCTTGTTCTCATAAATATTGGCATTCCCATGTGCTTCATTTCTATTCTCCTCAAGCTTATTTAGTTGAAATTTCCTTTGTTCACTAGCTATGGTCATGTCCAAATTTGATTTCTTTAAAGCCAACATGGCACGATGTTCCAATTCTACAAGTGGCAAGTTTTCCAAAAAGTAGTCTCACTACTAGAAAATCTACATTTTGCGAGGAAAACTAGTGAGGACAAGTCCTCGTCAAAATATAACGAGGACATATAGCGAAGACATGATCTCGCAATAATTTGGCGAGGAAATAGCGAGGATTATTTCTTGCAATGTCCTCGCGTATTTTTAGCGAGGACATAGGGAGGAAATGTCCTCGCTATTTGTCCTCGCTAAATCAAATCTAAAATACCGACGCTTGAGTCGATTTCTTTCCTTTCTTACCCTAATACCTATCCGCCTCCTCCTCTTCCTTCCGCTTCTCGTACGCTCGACGCAGCCTCTTCCTTCCGCTGCTTCCGCTGCTCCGTGCTCCGCTGCTCGTACGCTCAACGCAGCCTCTTCCTTCCGTTGCTTCTGTCCTCTTCCTTCCGTGCTCGACGCAGTCTCTTCCTTCCGCTGCTCAAACGCTCGACGCAGCCTCTTCCTTCCGCTGCTTCCGTGCGCAGTGTTGCTTCTGTCCTCTTCCTTCTGTTGCTTCTGTCCTCTTCCTTCCGTGCTTGACGCAGCCTCTTCCTTCCACTGCTCGTACACTCGACGCAGCCTCTTCCTTCTGCTGCTTCCGTGCGCAGTGCTCGACGCAGCCTCTTCCTTCCGTGCTCCGCTAGACACAGCCTCTGTCCTCTGTCCTCTTCCTTAATTCTAAAGGCAAGATTCATAAATCGATCTAATTTTGTGATTTCGAAAGCATTTTAATTTATGTGATTCAAAAGCATAACTGATAGAAGAATGTGAGAAATTAAAAAGTAAGCATTTTAATTTGGTCATTTTTTGTTGAACAGACTTATCATTCTCCTTGTATTAAAGTTAACCCATGCATTTTACTTGCTACTGAGGAACATTTCACCATGACTTAAGTTTTTGTATAAAAAATTAAAACATCATTCCTTCACAATGCATAATCTTATTATTTTTAGAAATAAATCATTTAGAATCTTATCAAGATTACCAATAACCTATGATAAGGTTTGGTGCCACATTTACCGTTGATAAGTTGAGAACAAGAGCTCATAGCTTAGTTGATTGCATACTTCTAACAATAAAAAGCATCAACTTATTAAAAAACGCTAGTGTTTATCTCATATATTCATTATTATTCTCAAATGCAGAAGTTGCTAAGCGTATTTGACGGTTTTTTGATTATTGTTGCTATATTTTTGTTGGATGTTTGATATATTCTGAGTTTGTGTCCCACATTAACAGTATTGTTAGCTTTCGGGAGGCATACGAGGATGATCAGGCTGTGCATCTTGTCATGGAGCTTTGTGAAGGAGGGGAGCTCTTTGATAGGATAATTGCGAGGGGGGCACTATACCGAGAGGGCTGCTGCAGCTGTCACGAAAACCATTGTCGAGGTTGTGCAGCTCTGCCATCACCATGGGGTGATTCACAGAGATTTGAAACCGGAGAATTTCCTGTTTGCTAGCAAGAAGGAAAATTCCCCACTCAAGGCTATTGACTTTGGGCTTTCCATCTTCAAGCCCGGTATGCTTTAGTTGTTTGTCGAATATGATTGTTTTGGTGATCTGAGATGGTTAAGTATCTACACGTATGCTGTTTCTTAATACGAGTTTATTTAGAATGTGTGGAAGTTAACAGAAATTATAGTTGTGTGTTTAAGCGAAGAAGGACAATGAAGGTCATTCTGAAAAATCACGTTTTGAAACAGATAAATGGGAAATTTGGGTGATGGGGTAAATTGCTTTTCTTGTGCATAAATCTGTTAGCCATCCTCTTATGCATCTCACTTTGATCAGTCTTGATTGTAAAGCATAAATTCATACACATAAAAAACAAAAACAACATGCATTTGGTGAAAGCACAAGCTGCTAAGAATAAGATCAAATTAATGTAAGAACTTCGTTTATCTTAATTGTTTATGTATCACATTGGTAATAGATAAATCACATCTGGAAAGCTATTTCTCCTTACTATGCTAAGAACAAGATCAAGTTAATGTAAGAACTTTGTTTATCTTAATTGTTTATGTATCACATTGGTAATAGATAAATCACATCTGGAAAGCTATTTTTCCTTTCTATGTCTATATATGCTTTAGGGTGGTAAAGTTTACTGACTAGCGTCTCAGTGGTACTTGTATCTGTTGGTTACTTGTGCTAAAAAAACATAAAATAAAAGGTGTACCATGTCAGGGGGGGTAAAAACGTGGCTCCTGTTATTAAGTTTACTCCACATTCTTTTTTACTGAAATTATGATTTCAATAGAGATGGCTTTTTTTTTAAAGGCTGTCCTGTAATGTAATCGATTACACTTCAAAAGTTGTCCTTTACTAAGTTTCATATGTAAGTTAGATAGACACAAACAAGTTTATTACAAGTTTCATATGGCTTTTTTCATATGTAATTATATGGATTGTCATTCTAGTTAATATTGGGCATAAGGAGAAAACTCCTTTTCAAATGTTAAGACTTAAGAGGGTCTTCACCTATTCTGTGACTTGTGAAGTTGCATTATGCATACCATTCTGTAAAGCATAGGATTAGGTAGCTTATAAGCTGTCAGAAATTAGTGTTTTTTTTTTCTTTTTTGCAACATGGCTTCTACAGTAGACATTCTCTAAACCGTTTCCATTTTATGTGAGGAACTCTGTTTTTAATGTAACTGTTTAGATATATAACCTGTAAATAGTAAACATTACAACTAGAGCAGCATGCTATGCATTGCCAAATTATTGACATGTTATTGATTCATGTAGTCAACTTCTGTCTATTTACATCTAAATAAAACTAATGTTTCTCTCTGTAGGTGAAAAGTTCTCTGAGATTGTTGGAAGTCCATACTATATGGCCCCTGAAGTACTGAAGCGGAACTATGGGCCTGAGATAGAT
>JAMKQA010089708.1:0-24709 GCA_024699735.1 Posidonia australis
ACAGGGCTCTTCGACCGTTGGAAGCTCGATCGCTTCCGTTGGATCTTCTCTACGCCTCCTCCTCAAGCTTCCCCCCTTGCTGATCCTCGATCAGGCACCCAGAGAGGCTCGGATGAGCCTCTCAGCCGTCGCCGGCGGCGATCTTTGAATAATCGGTGGTGTCCTTTTTTTTATTTAATTGTTTATTTTAAAATCCTTTAGTTTATTTAATTCTTACATTTCAGTCCTTATTTATTGCATATGGGTCCAGAAATTTTCATTTTAGTTCCTGTAGTTTTAAAATACTTTTTATTCTTTGTTTTCTCTAAGAATTTTGCATGTGGCCCCCTGAATAATTCATCTTTTAATTTTTTGCACATTAATGCATGTTTTCATCACACTTGGGTTCCTAGAACATAGTTTCTTTACATTTAGGTCTAGAATATTTACATTTAACCCCTAAATCTTTCTAAAATAAGTTTTCTTAATGAAATTTACATTCTGAACCTTGCATATTCTAAAAATCACACTGATAATCATTAAAATTGAGTTTTCATCACATTTGTCTCCTGGAAATTTACATTTTAGCCCCTGAAATCTTTAGAAATGCTTTTTCTCTGGGAAAGTTGCAATCTGAACCCCGAATACTTTAAAAATCACACTGTCCATCATAAAAGTCGATTTCTCTTTACAGTTTGGTCCTGAAAATTTGCATTTAATCCCCATAACTTTAAAAAATGAGTTCTCCTTGTACATTTTGCATTTTAGACCTCAAGAAACTTCATAATTGCATTAACCAAAATAAAAGCCTCATTTTTATCACAAGCAGACCCTAAGATTTTGCAGAAAAGTCCCTGGATTCACATTAAATCAATTCTGAGCATAAAATTTACATTTTAACCCTTAAATTAATTCCAAATCCATCACTTAGGGTTTTAATTGTTTTCTTTCATGTTTTTGGGACATTTTTCACTCATTTCGCCTCATATTCTGCATTTAATCATTGATCCCAATTAAAATTCATGTTTTCACTGAGATTTGATCCTTAGCTTTACATTTTGGCCACATTTGCACTCATGTGTGAATTTTACTCTTTAGACCCTAACTTTTAAGGAAATTATCCAAGTGCAACTTTTACATCCCTGTGCTACATTGACATTGGACCCATCATTTGCATGTTAGGATAGATGTCATGAGCAGGTTTTTCATCCAGTTTCTCATTCCTTTCTATGAATTTTGCATTTTGACCCCTTTATTTGTCCTTTATCGCATTTACATCATTTTATCGATTTTCTCCTCCATGTTTCCTGCAAATAACATCTTCTGGACATTTGGCACACATCTTGACAGAACTTAGGCCATGCATCATTCCCATGTAGGCATTTATCATCTTTGGTCAGGGAAATGACCAAATTGCCCCTATGCCTTCAATTCATGAGCGTGCATCTCAGTCTTTGCACTCAGTCTTGCATAGTCCATGTCTAAGTCATTCTTTGGAGTTTTTACACATTTAGGCACTTATCCATGCATTTCATATCCTTTTCCGCACATTTGCATTTAGCAAGCCAACATCCTATGCCTTTCCTTCAGGGATTTCTTTCTTCACTTTGTCCTTAGGGTTTCTTATCCAATATCCGATTTGATTGGCTTTAATCCTACATTTCAGATTTTTGATTTGATTTGGGTTTCATCGCCCAAGGGCGTACATTAATAGGCCTGAAGGCCGACATTTGTCCCCACTACGGATTATTTTCCCCTTTTTGACTTTCATGACTTTTTCCATGATTCCGATTCACTCTGTCCTCAGAGTTTCTCATCCGATATCCGATTTGATTGGCTTTGATCCTACATTTCAGTTTTTTGATTTGATTTGGATTTCATCGCCCAAGGACGTACATTAACAGGCCTTAGGGCCGACATTTGTCCCTACCACGGATTATTTTTCCCTTTTTAATTTTCACGACTTTTTTCATGATTCTGAGGACTTGGGTTGACTTGGCTTGTCATCTTTTTGATATCATTATGTTTTTCAGAAGTGTTCTTTAACAAAACATTGTCATTTCATGTGGTTTTTCGCAATTTTGTCAATTCCTGTGGATTTCTCCGCAATTCTCACACATCGTCTTGCACATCCATTTAGTCTTGTCATGGCATACATATTAGCATGATTAAAGCATGATCCAGGTTTAGGAAACATTCATCTAGCCTTTAGCAAGCAATTGGACTAGAAAGACTGAGTTTTTCGGGTGTACTAGGGTGTCTAACACCTTCCTTGTGAGTAATAGGAATCCTTACCCATCATCTGGTTAGCAGACATCTAGCCTTCATATTTGCACTCCTAGCATTCATCTTTTTGTGGTTTTCCTCGTCTTTCCCTTAAAAGACTAGGTGGCAACTCCTTTTCTTTTTCTTTTATCTTTCCTTGTGCCTTCGCCATCTTGGCATGGCTGTGATCTCCTTCCCACTGGTGCGACCCCGCGCTGGGCCCCCTCCCTCGGGTCGGCATGGTCACAGGTCTAATTTGACAACAATTTGTGGTGATAAATTGTGGTACCAACCCACAACATTGGCCTATGATAGAGGCCCACAAACGATCCTTTTACAGATAGACCAAACCAATAACAGAACCCTTCCTAAAATCACCCAAAATGGGAACTCACGATAATCGCATCGTAAGTCACCAAAAATCCCACAAATTATACCAAATCGAAGAGCTCAAAGTCATCTACCGTTTGAGATAAAAATCACAAGAAACTAATGTGTGTAGCTCATGTTACAAAATTCCAAAGGCAAAGAGGTCAAACGATCAAAATAGTAATTCATCGTCAAAAAATCACCATAAATCCCTCTAAAAATTACGAAATCTCTACCATACCACAAATTCATACTAATCTACATTTTTCTACCATTTTTACACAAAACAAAAAGGAAAGAGGAGAAGGTAGGATGTGTATTCAATTGCTAGTGAGCTTTTCTTTTCTTCTTCCACATCCAACCACTATTCTCTTATTCTCCTTCTCTCTCATGCACTTAGGCTCGGTCTTCCTCCCTCTTTCTCACCCTCTTGTTTTCTACTCGACTCCTATGTTTTTTCCCTCTTTTATTGACTCCTACTACCGACAGCCACCTACAATTTCTAGGCACGCTGGTAGGAGGTATGGTGGTGTGGAAATTGCTGTAGAAATCACAGTGTTTCACTATGCTTATTTTTGGTGTTTCTTCCCTTTACCAAGGTTCCACACATTCATAGGCCAAAAAATGCCAAAATACCACACAACACACTGAGTCCGGGATGAACCATAGACATAACAAGGGAAATAACCACAAACTCATTTTGATTACCTAATAAATATGCATATAATTACATGCAGTCAAATTCCAACTTATCTAGATTATAGACAAATGAAAATTAATTCCCAATACAAGGCTTACATTATTTCTGGATTCTAAACTGGCACAATGTGCACCCAATCCATGCATCAAACCCATCGTGGTAATCTAAGGTGACAACTCATGATAGTAATCTACAGTTGTCCCATACAAGCTATAGGTATTACAAGAGTCGACACTGATGCTCCTCCTTCCAGGACTATCACTTCATCATCTTTCCGCTCCTCAGTTTCAATGGATGATCCACGGTTGTCCCATACAGGCTATAGGTTTTACACATTTATGAGAAATACATCTCGGATCACAAGAGGGACAAACTAGACAGAGAGTTCAAAGGCTTGCAGTAGGGTAGTGTGTCGATGGTTGAATATAAAGCTACCTTCTCTCATCTGGAGCAGTTTACGCAGTCCTTTGATACAAAAGAGTGCAGAGCCAAGTAGTTCGTGGAAGGTTTGAACCCGACTCAAGCTAAAGGTTATGGACTATTGGTGCCAGACCTTGTTGGATAATGTGGATTTGGCTACTGTGGACGTGGATTTTTGTGGGGGGTTGTTGAAGATCGTTATCGTGTCCACTCACTTTGATGGCCTTTGTGATCACCACTTGTCTTTTGTTGAAACTGGCTGACAAGACGCCTATGGGAGATGCAGTGGTTGTGGTTGTGTGGGTTCTCAGTTCACTGAGTCGATGGCAGGATGTCGCCTAACAGCTTCCTCGTGCTTCGTAATATTCTTCCCTTCAAAACAAATAAAAAAAAGGACCTAGGTTAGTTTTTAGTGTAGTAAGTGAAATAGAAAGGAATAGCAAATGACATAAACAAGCAAATCTAATACTAACCTAGGATTGTCCCCGCGTGCAAGTGCCTTGAAATTACTTTACGAAGATAATGTAAAATTATGAAAAGAGTAAGGAATAGGAAATGAAGACTCCCTGTCACCCTCATGTGCTCTAAGGTGGATGACGAAAGTGGGAATTAGCGAACAGAGCTATGGGATGGGCCTTGCTCTTGGAAATGGTTGGTTCCTCGTGAAACTGAATAGAGTAAGGCTAGAGAGTCTCCCTTGCACAATCTCTCAGAGGGATAGGAGGCACCTCAGGGTTTCTCAGACTTATGTGAAGCTCTCTCTCTCTCTCTATTACGATTCTCAGATTCTCTCCTCTAATTCTTGTGCTTCATCCCTTGTAAACAGGGGCTCAAGGGGTCTATTTATAGGGTTGAGGTGCCAAATCTCAAAATCTGGCAAGAAATCTCTTTTAAAAATAAGTTGCTTATAGGGGTGGCAACGAGTTGTATCAAGTCATTGGTGTGACAGGCGACGACGGTGGACATCCCATTTTGAAGCTTACGTAGAGAATCATGCCAGATGGCAATCAAATATTCTGTATCAGCTAGTTGCCACCAAAGGTGGCGACGACATGGGATTTACCATTTTGTGCTCCATGTGGAGAATCATGCTAGATAGGTAAGATATATTCCATGTCAGCATGTCACCGGTGCATATGGTGCCTAGATACCAAAGAAGGAAAAATCTGAAAAATTAAGATCATAAAATATCAATTACAATCCATTAGCCAACCTTAATCAGATCAATCCGAAAAATCATACTTGTAATAGCAAGATATTTTTAAATCAATTTCCAAATCCAAGATTTACTTAAAATATTAAGTAAATTTGATTAGTAAATAAAATCAATTAAAAATTACGAGAATTCTTCAATTAAAATCATGAATTGATATAAAATATTTTGATTCGTAATTATCTTCATTTTATATTTTATCTTTATTTTTAAGCATTATTTCCAATTAAAATGTAATAATATTAGAAAATCTCGTTTTAATTGTAAAATAAAGATATGATCTTACTTATTGTCATCTCTTATTTCCATGATTTTCTAGAGTTATGTAACTTCATTATATATTTATATGATATGTTATATATCTTAAGTACCTTGGAAAATGTTAGAAATAATATTAATGATGGGAAAAATCATGATAAAATTTGTACATGTCCTATATATTATGTTGAAGTCCATGATAACAAAACATATTGAAGAATCCATGTCAGATATTAGTCGCCGCTCATTTAGGCGTCTATATCTAGTCGCCTATTTCATAGGCGACACGCCATGTCACCACATAAACTAGTGACTAGGCATGTCACCCTCTGAACTGGTAGCAGCATGGCCTCATTGCAACTCCAACCTTGTCTTTTATTTTAAACCAGAAAAATAACTCAAAAATCCCTGAAGTTATAAAAAGACATTCATTTAGAACTAAAATACTCAAAACTGTCACCATTTTGAGTAGATTGAGAGTGTTAGCTCTGCCATAGTTAGTGACTCACACTGCAAATGTCTAAGGGATTCGAACCTGCCACTAGTTCAAAAGTGTCAATTCTGCCACAACTAACGACCTTGAATCCGATAAAATCGAGAATGCCTTTAAAAGTTTAAGGAATAATCTGGAAAATATGTTAAAACTCCTTAGAACTTAGATTTGGGGTGCCTCAAAGGTTCCTATCCTTACTAACTCTGGGAGATGCGAAAATGGGATATCTATAGATGCCCCTCCTTGGAGTTGATCTTGGAATAATATTAACTTCAAGGCAAGACTGATATCGCCATTGAGCATTTCTTGGGAAAGAGAGCTTTCTATCAAGCAATTTTCCACAGGGTTCCAAAAAGAATTAACACCTATTGGTTTTGGGACATGGTCACATAGCCAAAACAGTGAGAGGGTCAACAGACTTGGTTTCGGGACATGGTCACACAGCCATGTGGTTCGGATAATTAAGAATGCTTTCATATTGAGGGCTCAAGCATGGAGGGGTCAAGTCGGGGCTATATGTCGCAGCCGGTGTTGAGGCCATATCAACCATGTAGAGGTGTCACCTTAATGGGGTAGAAAACTAAGATGACTATGGCGAATGACCCGATCGTCAATCAAAAGGAAAAGATAATTTAGTGGCTCATTATTTGAGAGATCGCTCAGATTGGAATTATAATTAGGATAGGTTGAAACTTGAATAGGCTCTAGAAGGATCACAATTCTAAGGATTTCTAACACTCATGAAGAACTTTGCTCTATCCGTGCTCCACTTTCGATGCATGATACCTAAATGCATGGATGCATTATTCAAGCACACAAATGCAAATGCAGAGTCAAAATACGATATGCAATGAATGGTCTATATGGTAGGTTAGGTCGATGGGGTACGGGTGGTCCCTAGCCATATAGACACTTGCAAGATGCGTGAATTCAAGTTGTTGTGGTCAAGTGTTTTTCCATCCTCGAATGTGACCAATACTCTCAGGAAAAGACTGTCGTCCCACAACTCGATTTGATAGAGAACAGAGTTCTATAAGTAGAGAACTGGGTGAGGAAGTCTACCCTTCCTTTGTCAAATCGTGGTTTTGCCTCTTAGTCAGAATTACATGCCTATGTAAACGATAAGGACTCCAAAGGTGGGGAGCCCATTCTCGGTAAATCTTCCTGTAGTGCCACAGTGGGACTTTGCCATGATGCACATGGTGGGACCTAAGGTGGCCTCACGGTATGGCTTGATGTACTTGTTTAGACGTGTGGTGTGGATGTCTGTCATCGCATCCACAGGTGCCTATATTAGTCACCACTTATTATGGTGTCTATGGTAGTCACCGCGACCGATGGCAATTGGCAAGAACTTCCTTATTCAGATTCAAATTCAGACTATTTCCTGGGACATTATATATATGAGTGTCTTGTACGGCCCGTCCATGCACAACCTCCCTGCTACAAGCCTTTCTTCTATTCCTTTTCATTGATCATGAAGCTCCCCTCCTTCTCCCCCTCTACTTTGGCCATAAAGAAGGTGGTGGACACACTGGATCACCTAATGCAGGCGTTTCACGAGAACAAGGTAAGTTTCTCTCCCTTACTCCCATTCTTCCCTACTCTTGCATGCTTCTTTGTGTTTACCTTTTGTTCTTATTGCTTCTTGTGTTTCTCTATGCTTGATTGCCTACATTACAGGTCATAGTCAACCTCACAGAATGCCAAGATTTCCACAATTCTTTCCACTACAATCTTCCATGGGTGCCACTTCTGCTTAATCCTGTGAAGGCCAATAAGCATCTCTTTGAAGGTAGTGGTTTTGGGAATTTGCTGGCTTTAGTACCTACTCCCTTGTCTTGGCTACTTCTGCATGCACTGATGGATTTGTAGAATGCCTCCTCCAACACTTTCAACTTTGCTTGTGGGGTGACTTTAATCTCATGTGAGGAAGCTACTTCCCTCCTTGGCCTTACGGTGGAGTCCACATCATTGCAAAAAGACCATTTTGCTATATCAGTTGAGACAGTGGATGCTAGGAAGATAGGTTGGTTCCTAGGCTAGGGCCAAGAGGCTAGTAAAACTCTGATGCATGGGGGAAGGCTCTATCTCTGAGGCTTATGGGAGGTCATCTGCACTCACGAGTTATCCCCAATGGAGCTGTGAATGTGCTTGTTTGTTGGAATTAGGGGACTAGTATTGTTCACAGACGACCATTTCACATTGGACCTTCCCCACATTGATCTCCTTATGCTAGTGGCAGCTCATCCTGACCTGTACTTGACTCTAGTGCTTCTTGCATACACTATGGAGGGGCTATCAAGTACTTCATGTTCTGGAAAATTCTTTGGTTCTCCTTTCCTTCTCCATAGTTGGTTCATGTTCCACTGCCGCTGCTATACTGATTTCGACAAGTTGAACTTCCATGACTGTATTCTCCGCTTAGGCTGGCTATCCTTGGAGGACTTCGACTAGGTGCCACAACTACCTAAGGCTTTCAAGGCACGAGTGATGACCACAGTTTATCGACACTTGGAGCTTGTGTTGGTGGGGGCTCGCTCTTTCGTGTTATAACCAATCCACCATTGTCTATGGCTGCTGAATTAGGGCCTCTCCATTCCAACGGATTCAGGGCTCCTCCGATTTGTGCCTGTAAAGATGACGCTGACTGCGACGAGCAGATGGTGCTGGAGTACATAGCTCGTTGGGCTTATATCGGCTGACGGATCTCCATAAAAGGTGCTCGACTTTCGATAGCCACTCGAGAGTTATAGGAGTCCAAGTACATGGAGTGGTATTTTCGCCTTTGTCCTTCTCCACAGTAGTACATTGAGGACACAGAGCAGTTCGACCAGATGCTCGAAATTTGAGACAGACTTTATTAGTTATATTGATGTATATCCATTTTATTAATTCAATTATGAATTTTATATTTATGAGGTTTGTTATTATTAATATCATTATTATTTTAAAATGGGTTGATAAATTTTGGGGTTTATTTAACTCTGTCTCTTTTATTTAATAAGTTAAATTTATTTTATTAGTGGAAAGGTCATGGAGTTTATGTCGCCGCTCGTAGTCGCCACTAACATTGACGTGGCCCACTGAATTTGAAACGATGTAGGAGAAGGTGGCTTCTCTCGGATCTCCAAGAAGACATTGCCTCGTCGCCTCTGTCAACGACGACTTTTATGATAGGTCACCAGTCGATGTGGTGACATGACTGTCGCAGCGCTTGCTTAATTGGCGATGTTTTCCGAATGCTTTCATTTAAAAGCTTCAACGTCACCCCTCCGCCCTTCTTCGTTTCTTCCCTTTCTTCTTCCAATGCCTCCCTCTCATGCATCCAGCAGTCTCTGGCAGTTCATAGCCGTTGGCGGTGGGGTGTGGTAGTCTCCAATGAGGTGTGGCAGTCTCCGGTGAGGTGTATTTCGACAAGTCGATGGCGAATGACGACGAGCGGCGTTCCAGCGATGGTGGTGGTGGCGTTGTAGGCAATGGCGGTGACAGGGGTGCTCGCCGACGATGGAGGTACAACCTCCTCTCCTCTCCCCTTTCCTATTTTCCTTGTGTTGCTGTGTATACGGTGGGCTATTCGAGATCCACTTGGGACTGTTGGCTCCTTTCACTGAGAGGTTCCATGCTGCTTCTGGTACCTTCATTCTGCGAGTTGGGGAGATGATGATCACCTTGGAGAACATAGTTAGACTCGTGGGCCTATGGATTGACGGTGAGCCTGTGGTTGCCGAGCTATAGATGGACTACGAAGATATTCTAGAGGCGTGCTACGATTTGCGTCCTCCTCGCTCTAGACGATACTACACCCACATCAACATTGGATGGTTGACACACCACCTTGAGGACCTACTGCTTGCAGACGTTAGTGACCCTGTGGTGGTGGACCAAGAGTTGCGGGTCTTCCTATCAATTCAATTCCACTAGCTATTCTACAGCACGTCTTCCCAACTATTGCGCATGACCTTTGCTCCTCTACTCGTGGACATTGATTGGATCAACATATACTCTAGGGGATCGACCGTACTAGCGTATCTATAGCTCCATTTGGGGTTTTTCTCTCTTGGGAAGACCCACTCTCTTTCTGGTTGTCTCCCTCTGTTCCTGGTTAGTGATGTTTTATGTTTAGTTACTTTACTTTTATGCCTACTTCTTGTATATGTTCCAACACTTGATTCATGACGTTGCAGGCTTGGATCTATGAGCATTTCCACCACTTACGACATAGTGAGCCTGCTGATTGGTTGATCAAGATTCCATGGGCTCGTCACTAGAGCAACGTGCAGTTGGCTCCTGAGAGGGTGAGGCCAGCACCATTTGGGTCGTTTTCTCCTTGAGATCCTTCCCGAGGAGTGGGTAAGTGTCTGGTCTTACTATCCTTTTTTATGTTGAGTGTCCCATGATTCTGACCAAACCATCTTGTAGGTGATATGGAGGCCGTACGCTGTGGATGAGCACGCCACAGAGGGGACCATTGTACGAGGCTCCCACCTATTCTACCAGGAGGTGTGGATCTTCCATATCTCTTCCTACTGCTTCAGTTAGGTTGGACAGGCTCTGAGGCAGTTTAACTTACGTCAGATGGTTCTGGAGTTGTGCCCTCCTACTCGATCAACGAGCTTAGGCAACAGTGTTAACTAGTTTGCCTCGGAGCTAGAGAGTTGGTGTTCTAGTAGCTCTATTCCTTCCCTTAATGGCTCGACAGATTCTGAGACCATGTGGGAGTCATGGTTCGACGCGACATTTGCTCGTTAGATCTCCTTCCATTGGCCACTCTTTTATGGTCGCTTAAACCTACCAATGGGCCTTGGCTTCAGCTCATCTGGTAGTGTTGAGTCTCTATGGTAGGAGCTGGTGGCCACCTATGGGCACATCCACGAGTTGGTATGTTGTTTATTTAACATTTTTGTATGCCCTTCCTTTTATTAACTAGTCCACATTCTCTTGCATTGCAGATGGCGGCCACAGAGGGTATGATCGAGGCAGTGGTGAAGCAGTAAAGGCAAGCTTTGGTGAAGATCAAGGAGTTGAATCGGGAGCAAGACTTGCTACTATCTCAGCTGCATGAGTTCCAAGCACGAGTGAGCTTCCCTCCCTAGCTAGTTACATTTTTTTATTCCGAGCCGTTCATTTTTTTCTCAACATTTCCCACTCATGAATAGGCTGGTGGGGCTTCGACCAATGCAGAGCTTGCTTCTACTTCAGACCTGGTTGCCTCCCACCATAGAGACTCGTTAGAGGACAATGTCTAAGCTCGCGACACTGAGGTATCCCTTTCTTTCACTTCTTTTAAGTTACCATGAATCTGGAACGCTGATACCTTGATTTGTTTGGCAGATCCAGACGATGATGGACTTGATACGCACTCCTCCTTCTACGGGCCCTCCTTAGAGCCAACTAGATGAGGCGTTTGGGCATGTTGAGGGCCTTCAGGAGTGCCTTCATCTATTGGAGCAAGAACATGCCGACCGTGTTTGTGAGTTAGAAGAGGAGGCGTTGAGGGCTCATTTTCAGGCTGACTCCTCAAGGAGGATATGTGGCTTCTAGCAGATTTCCTTCTTTACCGCTTGTTAGCTGCTCTAATGCCTATTGATCTTTCTTGCAGCTGAGCGACTGTCTCGGGCAACAGGTGCTGACCTTCGAGGCATGGGTGGCACAGGTTGAGGCAGCAGTTCATGTAGTCCTTCCTGATGCCAACTTCTTTCCTCGGGCACCATCTGCTGCAACTCCCTTGGTGTCGATGCACTCCAGAGTCTGGTTGGCCGAGCAGATTGCTAGAGCGTGGTCTTCTCATCACCTTAGGTTGCTCCATGCTGTGTTCGGGGGATCTTGCTATTGGAGTTAGAGTCATGCGGCATCATCATCGGTAGCATAGCCTACTCTGAGGCCTCCAACTGACAGGCACGAGGGCAATGGTGAGTCGGTGGGCAACACTTGAGATCTTTTGTTTTTTTGTTTTCTTCTTCTTCTTTTTGGTTCAAAGGTATGCCCTTGTGGATATGTTTTGTACTTTTATGCACATGTACTTGATATTCATTAGTAATCAAAAGGGATACCTTCCGGCTTTTGAAAATATGACTAAGTTGTTATGAAATTATGTTGTTTGTGCAAACTTAGTCATTGTTTAGTGTTAAAGATGGGGTGAAGGGAATTAGTCTTTGGCCTCAGCTAAAGGGGTGGAAAATCGAAGCCCAATGGATGCCGATTATGAGTCATCTATGGATGCTCTAATGACTACTATTAAGACAGGGTTCTTTGCTGAGAGAATGCACCTAAGCCATGAAACACACTTGAATAGGACGTTAACTCTTAAATTGAGGGAGTCGATTGTTACATCATGGGCCAGACTAATTCTAGTTTCTTTACTAAGTTTTCACTTGCATGTAGGGTGGATGCCACCGTTTTAGTTCTAACCTTTTTTAGATTTTATTTTTATTTTTTTGGTTTTTTTTTATTTTCTATTTTTTTGGGTTTTTTTGATTTTCTATTGGAGAATGACAGGTATCTACTTCAAGCCTTAGCCTTGGGTTTGCCTTAGCCATTCTAGGCTTTGCCTTAAGGTCGTGGTGTGTCCCTTGGCCATGTATACACCTCTCAGGGACTTTTGTTCCATGACCCAAGCCTTACCAGCTTGACACTCCTTAGCCTATTTGGTCCTTCAATGCCCTAGGCTTCTTGGTCTTTGCTTGTGGGTGTGAAAGAGAATGGGGGAGGTTCAAAGTTCAACAGGTTCTCAACATCGGCTTTAGTTCTAATCTCGCTCGTTAATGGTTCGCTCTAGTGTGCATTCATTATCCTATGGGCTTTCTTTTCTTGATTTTTCTTTCGACCTTTTCTACACTTTTCTTTTTCTTTCTTTTCTTTTGGGGTTCCCTTCTCTAGTTATTTTTTGGTAGATTCCCGCCCATCACTGCCTTCTCAGACTTATGCTATGACAACACATCTTCTTATTCGTCGGTTGTCTCATCCCGTTTTAATTACCCACCCATCACTGTTTTCTTGGACTTATGCTATGACGACGTACTCGACTTTTACGTGCTCTCCCCTCTTTTGTGCGCTTTTTAGGTTGTCTGGTTTAGGCGTGCTTCTCCATCACTACCTTTTTGGACTTATGCTAGGAAGCCACATTGTACAAAACGAGCAGGTTTTTTTATGATTTGCCTAAACTCTACGCTTGCTTTTTTCTTACCTCCCTGTGCAGTGTGTGTACAAAGACAAGGCAAAGTGTGGGTTACCCTGAGCATTCATCTTCCTATAGACCTCGGACATGACCTTCCTTCCAGCTTAGGGTTAGGACCTAGGTCACTTCTAGATGTTGACATGCTGATCAAGGGTAGTACTTCCTTAAGTGCATTGCATTCTAGGGTTTCTACAATTCTAACCTATTTTGGGGTAACCAATAAGCATTGCCCAGATATGTAGCCACCACGACATAAGGCCGCTCCCAGTTTGGCTTTATCTTTCCCTCTGGATGTGGCTTATTAATAGGTAGCACCTCCTTGAGTTCCAAGTCACCTATGTTAAATCTACGTTCAATTACCTTCTTCTGATAAGCCCTAGTTATTCTTTGTCACTAGACATGTGCGTGCTTAGTAGCTACAAGCCGCTTTTCATCAAGAAGCTCTAAGTGAAGCAACAATGCCTACCTCCTTTCCTTAACAGACATTCCTACATCGACCTGGATTCTCAATGAGGGGATCAAGATTCCGTATGAGACTACTGCTTCCATTCCAAAGGTCAAGGCATATGGTGTTTGACCCGTTGTTGTCCTTGTGGTGGTGTGGTAAGCCCATAAAGCATTAATTAACTTATTAGTCCAATTTGATCCCTTGGCGTCTTCTACCATCTTTTTAATATTTTTTTTTAGGGTCTTATTAGTAGCTTCTGCCTGGCCATTTCCTTGAGGATAATAAGGAGAGAAGTGATGTAGAATGATACCGAACTTTTTTCATAGTCTAGTGAACTCCTTCGAGATGAAGATTGGCCCGTTGTCTACTACCAAGGCTTTAGGAACTCCAAACATGGAAATGATGTTTCTCTAGACGAATTGGCACAGGGTTGTGGTTTTGATATTCGTGAATGCTTCCACTTCAGCCCATTTGGTCAAGTACTTAGTTGCTGTGAGGATGAAAGTGCTTCCTTTTCCTTGTTGGATTGGTACAACCACATCGATGGCCCACATAGCAAGGGGCCAAGGTGTTGACATTGCGTGGAATGCTGAGGTTGGAGCATGGATTTTGTTAGCGTGTAGTTGGTAGTTCTTGCATCGTTTGACTTTATTCGTGCAGTCAACTTCCATTGCAGGCCAATAGTATCCTCTTCTAAAGATCATTTTGGCCATGGCCTGGGAGGTGATGTGCCCCTCGCAAGCTCCTTCATGTGTCTCCTTGAGAATTTCGGCTGCTTCTAATGCATCCACACATAGAAGTTCGACACCAAGTGGAGTCCTTCGAAATAGTGTGTTGTCTCTAATGTAGTACTTGGTAACCATTCTCCTCAGGGCTTCTTTGTCTTTGGTGGTAGCAAACAGTGAGAAGGTGCCTTCCTAGATGTAGTTCATGATGTCATAATACCACGGGTTTCCATCATTGACCTCTGTAGTCCCTTGATAACAAACCTTGACATGTAGTGTGTTCTCTTGGTGTGACTCCTCTAGAAGTTCCTGGACCCATTCTGCAGTTGACTCCACTGTTGGTGAGTTGACCTTCCGTATCATGATGGTTCGCTTGTCATCTTTTGGGTGGAATGGGAATGATGATGTGCGCCAAGATGTTGCTTCTAAGCGCATGCATGTATACAACCCTATCAAACTTCTTCAGCAAGGCTCGTGCTATGTTGCAATATTCTTAGAGCCTTGGTGAGAGATTTTGTACTTGCTAAGGACCGTCGAATGACCAACTGTGAGTATCCTACTACCTTCAGTCTCCTTGCCCCTAGATTGAGAGCTGTTCATAGCCCCAAGATGAGAGCTTCATATTCTGCTATGTTATTACTTGCCAAGAAGCCTAGTTGCACTGCAAAAGGGATGGTGACACCTTCTAGAGTGAGGAGCGTTGCCCCTATTCTGACACCCTGTGAATTGAGCACCCAATCGAAGAGGAGAGTCCATTCTCTGAATAGTGGGGTGATGCTACTGATTGCAAGGATTTCTTTGTTCGGGAAGTCAGTTGAGACTACTTGGTACTCTAATAAGGGTAGTCTAGTGAGCTGATCCATGATCGCCTATCCCTTGTCTGCCTTTTGTGTGACGAATTGCAAGTTGAACTCCATGAGGAGCATCTGCCATCTTGCTAATCTTTCGGAGAGTGTGGGCTTCTCGAACATGTAATTAATGGGGTCCATCTCGGCTATGTAACAGACTTTGTGCGCTAGGAAGTAGTGTCTGAGCTTTTAAGAGGCCCATACTAGTGCTAGACAATGTTTCTCGATTTGGGAGTATTTCTTCTCGTATTCAACAAACATTCTGCTTAAGTAGTAGATGACTTTCTCTTTCCTTCCTACTTCATCGTGTTGGGCTAGGACGACACCCATGGAGTTATCAATAACCGCTAGATAGAGTAGAAGCGGTCTTTCAAGCGCTGGTGCTACGAGTACTAGAGGGTTGAGGAGGTAGAACTTCAAGTCATTCAATTTCTTGACAGGCCTTATCCCATTTGAATTCCGCACCACATTTAAATAACTCATAGAAAGGTCTACATTTCTCTGTAGGTTGGGAGATGAATCTTTGGATGATCTGTAGCCTTCCTATGAGTCCTCTGAGCTCCTTGATATTCTTCAAAGGTGGCATCTTTGTTATAGCTTTGGCCTTTACAGGGTCTACCTCTATTCCCCTCTTGCTTACTATGAATCCAAGCAACTTTTCGGCAGTAACACTAAAGGCACACTTCTTGGGATTATTCTGAGGTTGTATTGGTCTGCCCTTTGGAGTACTCTTTCTAGGGCTTTGAAGTGTCCTTCTCTCATTTTTGACTTCACCAGTAGGTTGTCCACATAGCACTCCATGCAGTCATGCATCATGTCGTGAAATATCACCATCATGGCCCTTTGGTAGGTAACTCCAGCATTCCTTAGTCTGAAGGGCATGACGACATAACAGCAACTCCTTCATGGAGTCGTGAATGAGGTCATCTTTTGATCTTCCTTGTGAGCTTGATTTGGTTGTAGTCGGAGAAGCCGTCCATGAATGAATGCATTTCATGGCCTATGGTGTCGTCTATGAGTATGTCAATATGCAACAGGGGGAAGTCATCCTTTAGGCAGGCGTTGTTGAGGTCTTGATAGTCAATGCAAACTCGAACTCTACCATCTTTCTTTATGACCGAAACCATGTTGGCGATCAACTCTAGGTAAACTACTACTTTGATGAACTTGGCTTTGTGTAGCTTGTCTATCTCCTCTTTAACCTTCAGCGCTAGTTCTGGTTGGAGCTTTCAAAGCTTTTGCTTTACCGTCTTTGCACTTGGCTTCAGGGGGAGTCTGTGTTCTACCAACAGTGACATTAGCCCGAGCATTTCCTCATAAGTGAAGGCCAGAACTCTCATGTTTTTCTAGAGGAGTTTTATTATTTTGATTCGTTCATTTGAGCTAAGTGCAAAGCTTATCCGAATTGGTCTTGGATCTGCTTCAGTCCCCAGATTAACTTTTTCTGTTTCGTCAATAGTGGCCTTAGCCTGTTCATCATATCTCCTCATCATTTCTTTGAAGACATTTTGGCCCATAATTTCTTCTTCATTTAGGTCTTCAGCTGTGTCCACCAGTTCGTAGACCTCATAGTTCCTAGTGTTTTTGCTAGTGGTACTTGACACTTCTTTAGCTAAGAAGATGGCATGGGACTTGGCTAGTTCATGTGGGAATGCCGTGGTATAGTGACAGACTTTGACTATTTGGGTAATCGTCTCCCTTCTCTTTTGGTTTGCACACTTAGTAGGCTCGTTAGATACCCTTTGTGAGGACATGGGGGCAGTTAGGTTGCCTGAGGCACATCCTCGACTTCCTTCCCCTTTAATGTCTAAGCTAGGAAATAAATTACCAAAAAGTAAATTGCTGTTAAAGTAGTGCTGGTGAGCCAATGATCTTCTTTATGATGAGGCTATCATCGAATTGAAGCCCCATTGAGACGAAGTGGCTCGATAGTGACCAGGTTAGTGGCTTGATGAGGTCCTTTGATAGGTGCCACAAGTACCCTAGTCCTGTGCTGTTGTGCTCCTCTAGTGTCTTGAGTGCATTCTTCATTCCTTGCTCTTGTTGTACTAGTCACATTCCGAGGGTGTAGCCTATCCGAAGGAGAATCTATCATGATTTTCTCATGTACTCTAGGAAAGGAGAGGGGGTCGTACTTAGGCTTCACTGAGTGAAGATTTGTTTCATGCTTTCCATAGCCTTGGCAGCTGAACCATTTCTCAAAGGAGTGAGCGCCAGCATAGGTGTGGTAGTTGACACTATGACAAGGTGCGCTTCTATTTCTAATGGCTCGTCCCCCATGATCTTAGTTATTTTCCCCTGATAAGGAAATTTGATACATTGATGGTGTGTAGAAGTGACTGCCTTGATTTCTTCAATCCATTGACACCTTAAGATGAGTCAATAAGAGATGGGTGCATCAACTACTATTAGTTCAGTATCAGCTTCTATTGGGCCAATGGTGACTTTGACACTTATCTTGCCCTGAGTCTTCTTCTTGTTGTTATCATACCATGATACTATTAGGATGGTTGGGTGTAGCTGGGCCTCTTTAAGCCTAATTAGTTTAAATGTCTCCAGGGAGCATACATTCAGGGTTGCCCCTATATCTACTAATACACCAGAAAGTTTAAAATTGTTTATCATTATAGTGACACTCAAAGGTAAAGTCCTCCTTTCTAGAGGAGCTAGTTCAAAATTAGTGAAAAACAAAGTGGGTTCTATAAAGGCAGCTACTGCAATTGCTACGAGTAACTCTGCAGGCATATCTTCCGGTACTTGAGCCTTCTTCAATACTTCCATCAGGATGTTTCGGCATTGTTCGAAAGCTTTGATCAGCTCATAGATAGAGATCCTTGCATATGCCTTCTTCAGCTGTTCTAGGGTGTCGAATTCTCCTTTTGTTCATCTGGGAACATCAAATTCTAGTCGTGGGGGAGGCAAGACTCTTCAGTGATGATTGGGGTTGGTGCGACCTGATTAGAGATTCGACTTGTCTTGGTGATGGGAGCTTGTTGTGCTTGTTGGTGTCTCTTGTTTCCTTGAGCAGGTCTGATTAGTGACGTTGGTCTTCTTAGCAGAGATTGTCCTTGGCTCCTGATCTATCCATGGTGTAATAGTGATAGGCTTGGCTGGGTGGGGACTCCATAAGATGGCTGGATGTATCCATGTGCGAAACCCCTTTCCGTCAAGTCGTGGAACCCCTGGAAGTTGGGTGTTTCATCCTGTTAGTAGTTGTTGTTAATCCACCCTCAGATTGGCCACCCATTGGATGATCCTCCATTGTCGGGCTTGGGTGGACCTTGGGTCCAAGTTATCCCTTGATCGACATCATGATCAACCTGGATAGTGATTACTTTTCCATGATGCTTGAACTTGAGGAGTTGTTGCATCAGTGAGGCAACCGCTTGGATCTCCACAAGCCAGGACCTCCCTAATATTAATGGTTCGGCCAGGTCTTGCTCCATGACGATGACCATGGTAGTGCTAGTGAGGGGACCAATGGTGATGTGCATTTGCACTGTGCCAACCACTTCTCTCTGGGTTTTGTCATAAGCTACGTAAGTGAAATGATGTTCCATGATTTCATCTTGTTAGATGCCTATGTAGTCGAGGGTAGACATGGCACAAAAATTTCGGTTGGCCCTAGTATCAACAAGCACTCTTGTGAGGGGGTAATCATTGACATCCACAGAGATGACCAGTGGGCAAGAGCATTCTTCTGGTGATGAGAGTTTTGCGTCTCTGAAGACAATATTCCTCTGCTCAAAACCCTCGATAATTGTCTGGCCACCATGAAGGGATCTCTGTCATCTGGATTGTCAGATGGTTGTTGTTCAGTGTCAAGAAGGAAGTTGAAGTAATCTAGGAGGGCGAGGTCATCTACGAGCTCTTTTACATTTTGCTGGTCATCCCCTGTATCATTCGTTTGGAGTTCCCATTCTTCATCTATCCAAACTTCGTGCATTGGCGTTGGTGGTGTATCTTGGTCTTCTTCTTCTTCAATTGGTGGCCCTAGATCTAAATTGGCTTCTATACAATGAAGGATTACCACTTCGTTTTGAGTTGTAGATTGCTTGTGTTCAGCTTGCACATGGGCCATTGCATGATTAGGCATGGGGTTCTGATATATCTGCATTCCGAGCTATTCCCCTCGAGTTGCCTTCAATCTTTCCATTAGGGCTGGCCATAAAATCTCCCACTGTCATTTAGTTCATATATCTTATCCTTTACCACAAGGCACTTTTCTAGGGTATGTCCATTCTTTTGGTGGTATGGATAATATTTGGACATGTCGGTGTTGGGAGCGTTTGGCTTAGGCATTGGTAGCTATAGATCCTCACTTTTGATTGACATTCTGAACATGTCGTGGAGTGCTTTAGGGAGTGGTGGATAGTTTTGCAATTTTGGCCCTCTATAATTCGGTGGTGGGGGAACATTGTTATAGTTCCTCTGCTGTTGCCCTTGTTGTTGCCCCCCATAATGACCATCAGGCTATCATTGTTGCATGTGTACTGGGTAAGTCGGCATCTGCTAACGTTGTTGAGGTTGTGGGGGTAGCTGGCACTGCTGTTGGTACTATGTTGGAAGCTCTTGATAATGATTGAGCTAGTTCTTATACTACTTTAAGTGCCCTTGGCAGTTCTTTCGTCCTTTCTGACCTTACTGCATTGAAACTTGTGCCATGCTACCAGTGATTCCTTCTATAGTGTGCCAAGCAGTCTTCTTCTTACCCTTCCCCTCTGATTCTAGGAATGAAAGATCGTCCTTGTTATGAAGGACCATTGTAGCACGTTGGTAGAGCTAAGGGTATGTGTGGAAGTCCCTCATTAATAGGCCTACCCTGAGTGCTCCTATGGTGTTTTTGGCGATGATCTCCATGATTTGGTTTTCTGGTATGTAGCATTTTGACTTGGCCGCCATATCCTTCCACCTGCTTGCGAAGGTGATGAAATCTTCATTTGGCTTTATCTTCTCCATGGTGAGGTCTCCAATGGTCGGCTTGTGTGGTACAAAGTGACTGTATTGGTTGAGGAACTTTTTTTGCCACAATCTTGAAGTCCCGAAGATCATAAGCAATGACGGTGTCAAACCACTTCAAAGCATCACCTTCCAGTGTTTTGAAGAAAAGATAGAGTCCTTGGTCATATCTATATGGGAGAGCATCTATAGTGAACATGGTAAGGTGGTTCTTGGATCATCAATCCCATCATATTTCCTCATCTTCGGCAACTTGAATCTTGGAGGTAAGCTGAAGTGAGGGAACTTGGAAGTGTCAAAGCCAATGGGTGCCTTTGATGTTACTCCTACGTCTGCTAATGGTTTAGAGATGAGGCACTTGATGTCTGGGCTCGGAATGCCTGGTTGCCCATGGATCTGGTATCCTTGTGTCTACTGGGGTTGGTATAGCTGAGGAGTATTGTATGGTAAAGAGAAAGGTGTAGGCTGAGTTGGAGAGTAGTAGGGTTGCATTACAGGTGATGCAGGTAGTTGTCACTTCTATGGTTGGCATGTTGAAAGGATCGACGTACGAGTGCAACCACTCTTGTTTGACCCTTGATAGCATCAACTGGCTTCTCTTGTGATTTTTCTTTGCAAGGTTATTACAATTTTCAACTAGAATAAGAAAAGATTACAGACTCTTTATTACTTTTAACCTATTACAAATGTTCTAAAAAAGAAAAAAACTACAATTCTGAGTGAAAGCTTGCAACTTGTGAAGACAGTAATTAGAACCACTTCAAAATCTCCCTATAACCTATTATGCAAACCAAAGACCAAACCACCCTACAATCAAGGCACATAATATGTGTCTGCCAGATGTCTCCGAATGTAGTGGCATCAAAGCTCGTCGTCGTTTGGATAGGCAACGGAGACAAGTGTTGTTCCGACAGGTGGCTTAAATGCCTATCTGTTCCAGCAGCCGAAATCTATCCTAGACAGAAGGCACACCAAACAAGTCTAATTAATCAAGGAGGTTTCAGACAGAACACGAGTTTTATTTGTTAAAGTGGTTAATTAATAGCTTAATTAAACTTGCATTCACTCAACTTACTAGGTTCCTATGGCATAGGGTAAAGGCCTTTTTCCTTCGGGAAACTAAGGTTACACTCAGTGGGATTTTTCCTTCTATGGTACTGCCTTTAGATCTTTAAGAGATCTACAAAGAAGGCCTAGGCTGTGGGTTTGTCTCTCTATACAGGGGCCCACAACCAAAGATTCTATTTTTGGGGTCGTATCCTACCACACCACAAAGTAGTAAATAAACAAAGAGCAATAGAGTATCAAGTCTCTATTAAGGTATATTACTACCTCAGGGAGAAGGGAGGAGACAATACTATAACCCTAAAACACCTTAAAGGTCTAACCTAACTATCACAACCAAGAACTGAGCATGGGAGAGCAACTTGCACTTGCCTGGTTCACCCAACCTGATTGATCTAGTTAGTGAAAGATTCCTTAAGGAACCGTAACTTTATTGTTAAACAAACAGTTTCTGCCCTAATGGCAGACGTCAAGCAAAGCCTAAAATTCGGTAAAAAAAACTAAAATAAACAAGTGAACATGATTTTTTTTAACTACTGTAGATCTAGAAAAATCAACATAGGTTACAAAAAATAGAAGATCTACAGCCAAAATCCTACTATCTGGATCCATCACCTCCCTGATTGGTGCCTAGAGATGACATCGACTAGTGTCAGATGAGACTTAGCTCCGCTTTTACATGCGGCTAGAGATCCAAACTACTAATTATGAAGAAAAACCAACGAAAAGGTTTGGGACGTCGCGAAATCCTATGCGCATGACTTTGAAAACCTAAAACTGCACCAAGGACTACGAAAAGTAAAAGGAAGAGGAAACCTACGTAGCACGGAGGGTTGGCTCAAAAATCGTCCCATCGTGATCGCCAACTTTTGTGGACATGGATTTTTGTGGGGGTTTGTTGAAGATCGTTGTCGTGTCCACTTACTTCAATGGCATTTGTGATCACCACTTGTCTTTTGCTGAAACTAGCTGACAAGACGCCCACAGGAGATGTGGTGGTTGTAATTGTGTATGTTCTCAGTTCACTGGGTCGATGGTAGGATGTCACCTAGTGGCTTCATCATGCTTCGTAATATTCTTCCCTTCAAAACAAATAAAAAAAGGACCTAGGTTAGTTTTAAGTGCAGTTAGTGAAATAGAAAGGAATAGCAAATGACATAAACAAGCAAATTTACTACTAATCGAGGGTTGTCCCCACGTGCAAGTGCTATGATATTACTTTACGAAGATAATGTAAAATTATGAAAATAGAAAGGGATAGGAAATGAAGACTCCTTGTTACCCTCATGCACTTCGAGGTGGATGACGGAAGTGGGAACTGGTGGACAAAGCTCTAGGATGGCCCTTGCTCTTGGAAATGGTTGGTTCCTCATGAAACCGGATACAATTGGGCTGGAGAGTCTCGCTTGCACAATCTCTCAGAGGGATAGGAGGCACCTTAGGGTTTCTCACACTTATGTGAAGCTCTCTCTCTCTATTACAATTCTCAAACTCTCTCCTCTAATTCTCATGCTTTGTCCCTCATAAGTAGGGACTCAAGGGTTCTATTTATAGGGTTGAGGTGCAGAATCTCAAAATCTGGCAAGTAATCTCTTTTAAAAATAAGTCGCCTATAGGGGCAGCAATGAGTTGTATCAAGTCATCGGTGTGACAAGCGACAACGGTGGACATCCCATTTTTAAGCTTACGGAGAGCATCATGCCAGATGGCAATCAAATATTCCGTATCAGCTAGTCGCCATGGATTTACCATTTTGTGCTCCACGCAGAGAATCATGCCACATAGGCAAGATATATTCTACGTTAGCATGTCATTTGTGCACATGGCGCCTAGATACCAAAGAAGAAAAAATATGAAAAATTAAGATCATAAAATATTAATTACAAATCCATTAACCAATCTTAATCAGATCAATCCCAAAAATCATACTCGTAATAGCAAGATATTTTTAAATCAATTTCCCAATCCAAGATTTACTTAAAATATTAAGTAAATTTGATTTGTAAATCAAATCAATTAAAAATTACGAGAATTCTTCAATTAAAATCATAGATGGATATAAAATATTTTGATTTGTAATTATCTTCATTTTATATTTTATCTCTATTTTTAAGCATTATTTCCAATTAAAATGTAATAATAATAGAAAATCTCATTTTAATTGTAAAATAAAGATATGATCTTAACTTATTGTCATCTCTTATTTCCATGATTTTCGAAAATTATGTAACATCCTTATATATTTATATGATATGTTATATATCTGAAGTACCTTGGAAAATGATAGAAATAATATTAATGATGGGAAAATTCATGATGAAATTTATACATGTCCCATATGTTATGTTGAAGCCCATGATGACAAAACACATTGAAGAATCCATGCTAGATATTTGTCACCGCTCATTTAGTTGTTTATATATAGTAACCTATTTCATAGGCAACACATCATGTCGCTACATAAACTGGCGACAAGGCATGTCACTCTCTGAACTGGTGGCAGCATGGCCTCTTTGCAACTCCAACCGTGTCTTTTATTTTAAACATGGAAAATAACTCAGAAATCCCTTAAGTTATAAAAACATTCATTTAGTACTAAAATACTCAAAACTGCCACCATTTTGAGTAGGATGAGAGTGTTAGTTCTACCATTGCTAGCGACTCACATCGCAAATGCCTATGGGATTCGAATCTGCCGCTAGTTTGAAAGTATCAGCTTTGCCACAGCTAACGACCATGAATCCAATAAAATTGAGAATGTCTTTAAAAGTTTAAGAAATAATCTGGAAAATATGTTAAAACTCCTCAGAATTGAGATCTGGGGTACCTCAAAGGTTCTCATCCTTACTAACTCTGGGAAATGCGAAAATGGGATATTTATAGCTACCCTCATTGAAGATGAACACAAGCGGTATATGGAGAGCTAGTTTAAAGGAAAGGGGAAGATGTCTACCCCACACCCCTCCACTTCTAAGGTACTGAGCTCTAGAGTTCTAGGATCCTTGGGAAGAAAAGGAAGGAGTGCACTGGCTCAACTTTTGAGGGAAGATGTAGTTTTATTAGGAAGGGCAATGCTAGATCTAGTCAAACAGGATCCAATAGTGGCTTTCAAGGGGAGAGAACTTGTTTTGTCTGTGGACAGAAAGGGACACATGACATTACAATGTCCTCGTCGTTAAAAGAATCTTAGTGACGTGGTGTGCTACAACTATAGAAAGGCTGAATATTTTCAGCGAAACTACCCTGATCCTCCAAAGAAAGCTAGGGATGCACCACATCAACCTATTAAAGGATGCATCTTCACGATATCTACTCCTACTGTCGGACCTTCAGGGGATGTTGTAGAGGATAAGGAGTAGTAGTGTGTTGTATTATAAGCTCCACCTTTTATTTTGTAATTCTGTATCCAATACTGTTCTTAATAGTAATTATAGTTTGTGGTTGTGGTCTGTGTTATCTTTAGGTTCTTTTCTAGTAGCTGATCGAATGGCCAAAGTACTATTTGACTCAGGGAGTTCATTCTCTTTTATCTCTAAATCATTTGCAGCTGAGACTGGAGATAGGCCAGCTAGGTTGGCTTTTCACCTTGACGTGGTGACTTTGTTGGAGGAGCACAGTCTAGTATGGAAATATCTATGGCCAATTGACATCAAGTTGGCGCACCAAGGTGGCGCACCAAGGTGGCGCCCAGCCGTTTCCAGACCGCGGCTGTTGACCTTCCATCTTCCGGCTGTTACCTTTGCCAACGAATGTGCTCGAGAATATTCGAGCCTCTTCGTCTACGAGGCCC
>JAMKQA010089709.1:0-29264 GCA_024699735.1 Posidonia australis
GAGAAATGAGGTGTGGGTTAGGCTTTTATAATTTGGAATCTGACAGAATTTACTTTCCGTTGGTTTCATTTCCAACAATATGCACAAACACCAATATTTCACTTAGTCAACAGGAATTCACTTTCCGTCCAAATCAAATCCAGTGCTTTTCACATGCACAAACCCCCCCCCCCCCTTAATTTAATTTGATTCCTGTATTTTTATTCCTTGACTTGATAGTCTATGGTGCATTGCATATAGATTATGCTTGTTAAGATAAGAATCATTGAATCAAATTATTTAGATCGATCAGGAAACATAGAGTGGATTTAATCATGCATTTATATTTACATGAATGAATTCAAAAATCCTAGTTCTTCGTTTATTCTGAATTTTTCTTAAGTGTTTGGTCCTTAATCAACATCTCTCCATTTTCATCTCAATAATTGATAATATTCTTTGTTTTTGAAACACTTTTCTCTATAGGATCAACCCGTATTTGTTACGTACTACATAATACGTCGTGCACTTGCGGTAATTAAATCAAACACATCAAATTCCTCCCCTCATACATGGCTATCTTTTCTTCCTCCTCTACACCATCAAAAGAAGCATGAGAAGATGATCCCTTGCCACTACCACCACTACTTACAAAGTTTACCCTCTTCACCACTAGCTTGGAATGCTACTGTAACTACGAAAATCTCATGTTTTCCATGGATTCCATAGAAAGCTCTTGCCTTTTGGCCACATCCCTATTACTGGGAGCTCTAGAATCCTCTTCAATGCTTCATTGATCGACCTCTTGCCCTCTCATATCATCAAATATCGACTCTAAAAATGAACACAGTTAAATCTCAAAAAAAAGAAAAGAAAAGAAAAAAAAGAATCCAACTGAAACCTTAATTTGTTGTTGGTACCAGGATGGAGTCAAGGTGGATAAAAGCACTAGGGACGAGGGATTTGAGGTCGGCGAGGTGAGATCTAATGGTGGCAACAACTCTGAGGTGGTGCAAGGTCTAGGATCGGTGGCAATCTCCTGGACCCAGAGATGGAACTAGCTTTGGATGGTGCAAGCGGCAACCTCTTCGAGAGAGACTCAATTATGATGACGACAAGGTGGAAGACTTGTCTACTGGGGAACCATCGATGGTGGTGGTGGTGGAGCTGCGATTGAGGTGACCTGGAGTAAGAACAAAGGAGGTAGAGTGAAGGAGGACGAAAAAGGAGGAGGGGGAGTGAGGAGAAAGAAAAGGGGAGTGATGGAGGACAAAGAAGAAAGAGATGTGTTTTCGTCCAAATTTCAACCTAAAACCCCAGAAACAAAAATCCACTTCTTTTTTATACTCTGTAAAAGAACAGAAACTATTTTCTTTTCTAGTGAAAACACAAACACCACTTAAAAAAGTGATTAAAGGGAAACTAATTTTCGTTACTTTGATTTCCTTTGAATTCTATTGACACAAACCCTCTTTGGTGCGTAGATTTCTTTAACATAAATGACAACAATGACAATAGTTGGTCCTTTTCATCGACCTCAAAAAATGAAGACAACAAGGAAGATTGCAGTCTCTCTATCACATTTTTAAGGATTTAACAATGTTGAGAATGCTTCGAGTGTTAACCATACTTCCACCACCCCTCTTATTCTATCCTGAACTGTTGCAAGGGACATTGACCCTCTTATATTGACCTAGACAACAACAATTTGCTTGATGAACACAAGACCTGATTCAGCTCTTGATTGTTTGTGTTGATGAGCCCAACACCAGCCTACCTATTCCAACAACCATCTAATGAGTCCACTAAACTAGGTTCAATATGCAACTCACTCCCTAGAAAATTCCAACATTTGACTTCCTCCACAAGCCAATCTAATTTCTAGACTTTTCCACTCTCTTCTCGTCTTTTCTTTCCACCTACTAAAGGCACCTATAAATAAGTGATGGAAGCACATAGATAAGAGTATCAAAAAAAATGCAAGTGAGTCTTAAGTTGTAGAGTGTGCGTAGTGGTAAGTGTGTTGTGTGTGCAAGTGATGGAGTGGTTTATTTGTAAAGTAGTGTGTCAAATAATAGTGTTAGTATTGTCAATGAGAGATAAGTATTAGTATTGATAGTGCATTAGTAGCGGAAAACTTATCTATAAAAGTTGTAGAACGTTGAAGGGGTACAACTCTCTCTCGATGACAATTGTAAAATTGTTGTTCTCTTGATCAACAGTCCTTATTATTTTAGTTTTTTTCCATAGAAAGGAATAGCCATCATCGAATTTAGCACCATTGTGACTTCAACTAGAAAACTTTTACTGTTAATGTGACTTTTTTGTAGAGCAATGAAGGTGATGAAGTGTATATAAGGTGGGTTTGAATTAAATTTTGAATTCAAGGACTTCTATTTTAGCAAAGAATGCTAGGTGCGGTAGAAAACTTTGACGATGGCTGGGTGAATAGTAGTCCAATCATTTCATTGAACGGAGATATTGCATGAAAGAGTTGGTGTTACTTACCCAATCATATGTTTTTTCCGTTGATCTATTCATTACTCCATTTTTTTTCAAATATTGTTGTTTAATGTGCTTGGTTTCTCATTTCCATTATTTACATATTCTTATACAAAAATTACACTGTTAGCATTAATAGATCATATCGAAGTTGTTAACCAGTTAAAGGTGCATCCATGTTTCTCTTAGACAGATTTCGATTAGTTGGGTATTAAGGGTTCTGCAGTATGTAGGTTTTGAGTTTTTTTTTTTTTTGATTACAATTTTTTTACTTCATTATGTTTTTTTTTCTTTTTGACTAATTATTTCTCAATTACAAGATTTAGTAAGTTCATAATGAAGTGTGTGTATAATGTTTGACTAATTGCTTTTTTTGTGTGTTTCAATGTGAAGAGCATTATTATTGTTGTTCATTTTTTGAGTGAGAACAACAACATATGAGGAGACATTTCTAAGGGAATGTCTAATGTCAATTGAGAATGTCTAATGTTAGTTACATAAAATTGAGTGGTAATTAACATATTTTCTGATTATAGGTAAAGATAACATTCAGCACAGATGTATGATTAAGAATTACAACCAGACAATGTCACTAGTCACCTTTAATGAATGTTAGAAGAGGCTTATCGAGAAGACAACATTTAAGCATCTAACTCGGTTGTTGTACCTAATTGTTGACATGAATCTTTTGGATCAATTATTAACAACATGTAGATGGCAATAGCTTTATTGTTGGAGGGAAGATCTTTGATTTTGGTACTAGAGATGTAGGCCACATACTAGGACTACCTTTTGAAAGTCATAAAGTATCAATTGTATTGTGACAAAGGAGACAAACTTATTAGGAAGCAAGGGTAATTGTAAAGGATAAAGGAAAACGAAAATAAATAAGGAGGAAAGTCAAAAAGTTGATGTTTATTTTAAGGTTTGTCGTGAGGAAATGTTCAAAGTTTTACTTAGTATAAAGGTTTATAATGATATCAAATTATCTGATGAGCAATATGTTCAATAGTGAATCCTCTACTTGTTTGCTAAGTATCATATTACCCTATGATTCAAATCTAATTCCATTAAGTGTTTTTGAGTACACTTTGGAATTGGAAAACATCAGTTCATATAATTGATCTGCTACTATGTAGACCATAATACTTTGGAGAGTTGAGGGTTTATCAAATCCAATAAGGATGCGTGACAATAACAATAGAGGCCAAGCTACTACATACATTCATATAAACATACACACACATAGATATATAGTTGGTGTAATATGTTTCACTTGTAGTGCTATGAAATAACTATTGAGGCTAGTTTTTCCTTTTATTGCAAATAGTTCTAGATGTCGATTACATGCAATTCAAGTAGGTTGGTGGTGTATGTCATTGTTAGGCATTGGAAAGTGTAAAAGAAAAGGAGGTAGATTGTTCAATTGTTGTTGTTAATGAGGATATCGCTAGTATGCTGATGAAAATAGCACATATTACAGAAAATGATAGTGATGATTGTGTAGAAATCATGTCAGAATGTAATAAATTTGTTAAGAGTAACAATGCCATTTCGATTTTTAGTGTGTACTTTAGTGCAATAGAAAACATTGAAACAAAGGTTGGATAATAGAAAGCATTGTTAGGATATTCAAAAAGAGGCAAACATTAGTCACAATGTGAAAGATTTGGTGAAACTGGAGAAGGAAGATGAGAGATTACAATTGGAGTTGGACAATAAAATAAAAGAGAACCAAGAATTACATGAAATGATCAAATCAAATAAGGACGAGAGAGTGAAACTGAGGCATGCTTGTAGGAATGATTCTACACGTTTGTAGGAATGATTCTGCACGAAGGCATTCATTGAATAAACTACGCAACAAAGATCGTACTAAAGTTATACTAACATTGAAGGAGTGGGGCAATGCATTGTAGCAAAAGTGGGAGTCACAGTCCTTTTTTTCTTCTTTTGATCTACCAATTTTTGATGTAACACCTCAATCTGATTAATTGAAACCAATAAGGTCAAATGCTATTGATGAGTCAAATAAAGTTGTTGTTAATCGTTGGTTATGGGAATTCCAACATTTGATCGTGGCTACAAGAGTACAACGAGGTTATCACCAACTTCTAGTAATAGAAGTGATTCAGAAATGGTGATAGTCGATGATAATTCCTCAGCTAGTAGTGTTAGTAATGAAGTAATTTCTCAGGTAGCAAAGGACGAGGAATTGTTATGTCAATGTATTATGTATTTGTTACATTTTATCTTACTTGATGTTGTAGTATTGAAATTTCCATTGTTTTGCAGCAACTAATGGAATGTAGAAAGTAGTATTCCAAGAAGAACCATGTAACAACTATCGTTGATCGCATTCTTAGATTGTTCATGCGTAATAATAGGACAATGTAAGTGCATTTCTGTTTGTTGTTGGGAATTATTGGGGTGAATAATAATTTATTGCAAATATTCATTTCCCTACATATCAAAAGGATCGAGAGCTACATTTTAAGCACCAATTTTGAATGGGTGTTAGAGTGATAGAACTTCTAACGATTGAATGTGTACATGACAAGATTAGATATATTAGTTGTGTACACATATATCTGGATTATGAATGAACAATATTACTCAATGTTATCATGGGAATCCCATTAATCATTGTAGGTCATATACTTTGGTTTTGCAAATGTAACTCACGATGACTTGAAGTAAATGCCTATTCACAAAACGGTGGAGATACATGGAAACATATGCAATGGTAATTAGCGTTTGTGTAGATTTTTGTTTCTTCTTTTAATATTGATTATGTTGTTTGATGTTAGTTTAAAGAATGACATACTTTCAATTCTTACCTCTAAGTTGGTTCATTATTTAAAATTATTGGTTGCTTTTGTTATTAGGCTTCTCTTAAGGAAGTTGCTTATGGAATGGTGACTCAAACATTGAGTCATTTATTGAGAAGTACTTATCTCATATGGAAGTGGTGAGAACAATTGAGAAGTATATACTCTCTATTAATTCAAATGAGCATTGGCACCTGTTAATGCTAGATTTTGCGCAACATAGGTAGAGGTCATACAACTCAATAAATGGGATAGCAAGCTGCCTAGAAGATATTAAGCTAATGGTAATAACTTTGGCTTTTAATTATCATATAAAGTTTTAATTCCTAAGTATATTAATTAACAGTTGCGTTTGGTTAATTCAAATTACTTATATGTCAGACTATATGGCTCAATTAGGATGGAGAGGCACAAAGTTCTAGCGACTTGACAATGTACTCCAAATATCGCAGTCGATTAATAGAACTAATTGTGGAATGTATATGATTTGGAATGTGCAAACGGTTGTTACCGGAGGAATATTTGGATGGAAGTATACTGATATGAGCAAATATAGAGTGCTAGTTGCTTATAAAATTATTGTTACTAATTATGGGTATTGTTGAAAGTGTTGTAATATATTTTGGGCATGCAAACTACTGATTTTTCTTGTTAGTCATCTAACCGATGATTCTTGTTGAAAACATGATCTAGGAGGACTTCAATTACTAAGCTTCAATAGTTAATTATGTAATATAATTTATTTTTTTGGTTGTTAATCACCTAATCGATGATTCAATGTTGTAATATATTCTATCAGGAACATGATCTAGAATAGCAATTGTTTACAAGTAATTTAGAACACAATCTTAGTATTAAACAGATGTTGTGGGATTATTGTTCATATGTTGTGGTATTATAGGTATTTGTATCTATGAAGATGTTGCAAATTCATATCATGTATTCCAATATGTTCGACTGCATCATGTTTGTTGTAGAAGATACAAGGTCAATGTGTTACATGTTGACCGTGTCTCTTTCATGTTGATGTATTATTATAATTTTACAATCTATAAAGATGGTTTTTCTTGTTTCAAATGGGGCTATAACACCATATATTTCTTATTTGTTTGCAAAATTGTGGTTACAGTTCAAGTCCTTTTTTTTTTGTTTGAGGATGCAGTATGTGGATGAATATGGCATGTTGAAGTAGATTAGCATGGAAAGAACTCTTTAACATGCGAATCCGAAATGCTGTGTTCAATTGTCGTCAATGAACACAACATGTTGAAGTAGATTAGCATGGAAAGAAATATTTAATTTGCAAATCAAAAATGTTGTGTTCAGTTGTCCTCAACGAATATGTCGTTTTTGTTGCAGAAATTACAAGGTCAATGTGTTACATGTTTTCCATGTCTTTTTCATGTTGATGTGTTATTGTAGTTTTAGACTCCATAAGGATGATTTTTCAAGTTTGAAATCGGACTATAGCACCATTTATTTATATTTTTTTGAGATAGGGTTACAATATGAGCAGTTTTTTTCGAAATGTATACTTACAATGTGAGCAGTTTTTTTTTGGAAGATGTGGATGATTTAGCATGTTTAAGTAAGTTAGCATAGGAAGAACTCTTTAATGTGCAAATGTGACAATGCTGTGTTCAGCTGTAATTTTCATTTTTTTAAAGAAGAACTTCGTAACTTGGTAGAATGTAATTCATTGATGTATCCATTAAGAAGAAATCCATGTTGTATATGCTTTAAAAGAGGTTGTACAAACGTCTTTGAGAAGGAGCTAATATTGTAGAATTTCTATTATTTGTTTCAATTAGAAATTAATAGGAGAAGACATGATGGATCATACTTATTGAATTGCTATTTATCAACGTTACAATTATTGGTGTGAGAAAACTTAAGCTGGATTGTTTATACAAAGAACATAAATAGACACACATAAGAAACATGAAGAAACAAAAAGATAAGATTCACAGTCATATATAGACATCCAAAAAGATAAAGAGTCATATTCATACAAAGTAATTGAACATATAGAATTCTGTCATATTACATGCTATGACTTCTAGGAATAACTGATTCATATAGATAAGAGTCATGACATAATAAGAAGTAGTGCCTAGTTGATATATTATAAGAGTCATAACTTAATATAGTAGGTCCGTAAAGGCTATTAGGAGTACTGCCTTCTAATGGATGATTTTAATAAGAACAAGTACCATAAGCACAAATAGCAGCAGCAGCCTCTTCAAACATTTGAAGTTGTTGTTGTTTTCCTTTTGCATAAATACAATCAAACGCCTTAGCTCAATAGGTGTCGTAGACTTCATTGTACCAACAAAAGTAGTTGCAACCCCTTTTGTGGGAGTTGCTTGGACAGACAAACTTCCTGTACAGATTCTTGTCAGTGTGAGCCGTCTTCAAGTAACAGAAAATTTGACACTTGGGATAGATACATGAACCTTCAGTAATAGTAAACTGCATATAGAGACAGCTACCAACCTTGTCCATTTGAAAAACAACTAGTTAGTACTACTTTTGTAATTATGGTAATAACAAATAGACAAAAGCAAACCTTGTAAATACCCTGTTGGCATCAAACCCAGAATAGGAGGCAGCCATGTTAGAAGTTGGCAATTCCTATGACAAGAAATTGTTAATTGTTTTCTATTTGTTTCTCTGATTAATTTCAGAAAAAGATTTAAGCATGTTTGTGGAGTCTTTCAGTGTTTTGCCTCGACCACTACCTTTCGTCTTTGTCTTGGCATGATTCAACACATTTAATTTCAATAGTTTCCTTGTCTGACTAGTAGATTCACTTGGATTCTGTTGGAGCATTTGTTGGCTTCCTTCCATTAATTTTTCAACTGCAACTTCCAAAGCCTCTTTGACAATTTTAAATAGATTTTCACTATTCAATACAACATCAATGATTGTAGTACACAACTTAGACAATTCAACGTAGTAATGCGCATGCATCCCACAATGGTTGTTATTGTAGATTGGAACTTTATTTCCATCCTTGATGCCTTTCATCCACTCAACTACAATGTAGTGCTTAGGTAGAGTTGTGCAACCAACAAACTTCAAATAATATAGCATATGATGGCTAGGACTTCGTTTGTGCTCCATCATATGACAAATGCAATATGCAATACCATTGCTTTTGTTGAACTCAACTCTGGTACAATTTTCAAATCCTACTCTCCATGATTCGTATGTGATGGTATCTGTTGACTCATCAGCTATTTTGATTTTGTAATATAAATGCTATTAGCAACTTCATTCTGAAACATGTACAATATGGGAATGGGTATAAAGCAACTATTTAACTTTCAATCAACAAGGTTGTTTTTAATTTGGGCCTTTTTTGGTCTGTTTCATGGTCACATATGTTTTCTTTCTCTCTTTGTGATTGTAATGCTAGTTCAGAGAACTCAAATCTTCCTATTAATCAATTTCTGAAGGAATGCATTTATGCATTCACTCCATTTAATTGAAGTCATCCCCACAAAGAATATACAATTCATTCAAACAAGAACCCATAGGTGCTTAATGTCAAAAATAGAATGCAACCAAACATTTTCATGCAGTCCACACTTGGCAATACATTTGTTCCATTCACTCACAAAAATTTCTTTAGTACTTAAATCATATACAATTTTTTTTTTGCCCCTAACAACATCACTCTTCATAGCAATACCCCCCAATCTTTCTGACAATTTCTTCATTATATGCCACATACAATATCTATGGCTGCATCCCTTAAATACCTCTTCAATTGCATCCTGATCAATCATTATAGTTGGGGAAGATTTACCAAAACAAACGATGAATTGATTGAACAACCAAATAAATGTCTCAGAAGTCTCATTTGATAGGAAACTAGAGGCAAAGAAAATTGGTTGGTAATGTATGTAATATCAAATGTAACAACATCACTTAACACTTGGAAATCCTGTCTAGAAGATGCATCAACCCAGAAGCAGTGTGTTAATTGGCCGTCACTATCCAACTTAGTGGCATAGAAGTAGCCATTGTCTAGTTTCTTATGCTCTTCAAACTATTCTATTAATAAGGTAGCATCATATTCACATAATTCTTCTTTAATGTCTCTTTTTGTAATTCCTAATATCAATTGTTGTGCACCCTATTTTGTCATAATCACTAGATTGTTGGCTAAGCAACACAACTTGACTGCTAGTTGAAATGTTTACACTGTCACGAGCATCAAACAATATATTTTCACCATGATTTATTCTACGTTGAGAATTCAAGTAGCTCTCTTTTGATGGAGAAACCATTTTGTGATTATGTTCTTCAGTAAAATGAGGCACAAACCATTTAGCATTTGTAACATAATTCTCATAAAAAGCATCTACATCTTGAAGATTTTCAAAAACTTGACCAATGATTGGACTAATCTCAACTGGTACGTTGGGTCAGACTATGAAATTGTTGTTGTCGTTGGATGATATCATCCTGTCATTGAACAACATAGATTGAATCTAAGGAAAAAGGTAATCATTTATTATTCATGTATATAGCAATGTCTATACTACAAAGTGAGTATTTAATTGTCAACATTGTTTCTCTTGTCTAATAATACAAAAAAATGGAATTAATACAGAAGGATGAAGTTATTACATTTTAAAACAATAGGTTTCTTTAAAAGACAGAAACATATCACAACTAACAAAAAATAAACGAATATAAAATCAAGGAATAACACAAATACGTTTTAGAAAAACTCTAAAAAGGGTACAAATTCGAGGAGAACATGTAAGATTAAAAAACCCCTAAAAATGATCAAAAGCATATCAAGTTGCAAAATGTAGTGACAAAACAAAGGAACAAATTACCTTGAGAATGCTACAACGATGATGTTGTTTAGAAGTAAGATTTAGTAACATTAGATGAATCCGGCGACACGTGTCTACACATGTCTACTACTAAGCATTGATATCGGTATGGACTCGTGTTTATCTCAGGTTTAGCTGCGACGAATGTTAAGTTGATTTCACTATTTGTTTCTGATGGGTGTTGTGTTGTTCCACTCCATGTGTTTCGTTGGCTCTACCTGGTAATCTTGTTGTAAACTCAGTTGCTTAGTCGTAGTTCCACTACAAGTTTTTAATTTAATTGGGTTTTTCTAGTAAATATTCCCTTTAAAAATACACCACTTACAATGAAAATTACCACTATATACTTAATAAACTTAAAAGTTTACCAGTGTACACCTACCATCAATTACCGTCAACCTCCATCAAGTTCCCATACCCAACCCATGGTTTACTAAATCAATGGTCAAAGAAAAAGACTAACCTACCCTTCTTACTCAACCAATGGTGTTGCCATTGCTTGACGTTGGAGTTGGCTCTTGGGTGGAACTTAGGGTTGGTAATGGGTTGGATCTGGACCCAGGACTCGTGGATCTCAACTCGTAAAGTATGAATTTGAGTCCTGAAAATGAGACCCGTGGACCTGGACCTGTTAAACCCGCTCATTTATTGGGTAGGGTTAGGGTCTAAAAATACTCAATCCCGTAGACCTATGGACTCGATTTGTATATAATATATTATAAGTGAAATATAAAAACCAATGTATAATATTTACACTATATATATTATATATATTATTCTACTCTCAAATCTTAATCTCTCATTCTCTCATTTATTGAATTATTTGAATAATTGAATCTCAATTGAGAAATAGGTTGAAGGACCCATTAGACTCAAGACCCGGACCTAGATTCATTATCTTCATGGGTCTGGGTCCTAATTTTAGAACTCAGACTCAGACCTAGACCCAAATTCGTGAAAAAAGATGGATTCAGATCTAGATATAGGTAGACCTAACCGTTGCCACCCCTAGTAGAACTCGATTGAGTATGGGATGTCAACATCAAGGTTGTCACGTGACTTATGTTTGAAGAGGAGATGAGTGGCACTCTCTATCTCGATGGTAGATGAGCTCAATAGAACCAACCTGCCTAGAATGATCATCAAACTTACGTGAGACAAGACAATTGAAGAACCAGTTAAGATGGAGCCAGCTTGCCCAAATAGAAGCATCAGACGTTCAGACATTGAATAGAGAGAGGGAGAGAGAAGTAGAAGTAAAGCGATGTTGTGATCTTGGCCTTGTTCTGGGTAGAACCGGCAATGGTTTCCGCTCTTGTGGAGCTTGATGTGATTTTCTCCTATCCTCTCCAATCTCCTCAGGTGAGTGTTCTTCCTCGTCTTCTTCTTCAACTATTTCTTTCCTCTCTCTTTTAACTTGAGATCATGTTTGCTTAGATGCTTAAGAGATGAATCTATCACTAGAACATCAATTTTGGGATTTAGATGTGGCTTTATTTAGGAAGGCAATGGAGGTTTTTGGTTTTGTTGGCAATAGAGGTTGGGTTTTGCATTTTTTTTTTGTGCTAATGATGTTTTGTTTTGCCTATTTTTTGGGATTTAGGTCAGTTACATTTAGAGTTTAGAGTTGAGTTAGATCTTAACCTTCTTCGACCTTTAAATATAGAAATGACAATCAGTTTTTGTTTTTCATCACTTGGATTTTCCTTTTTGCTCCATTCCATACTATTTTCTTATAAAACATTGAATTTTATTTTCATTTTGGTTTCGCATGAAGTCTAGTTCAGCAAATGGGGAATCAGAGAAAGCTGCAAGATCAATTCTTTTGTTGTATTGTTTTTTTTGTTTCTTTTTGCTTTCTATTTTGTGGTAAAATATGATTATGTTTCCTTTACATGAACTCCATGTTTTTGCACTAGGTAGAATGGAGAGACATTTTGGGGCGACAGAGGAGGGTGGAGAAGGGAGGGAGCGGGAGGAGAGGAGTTGGAGGGAGGGGATTGCGAGGAGGAGACACGTTCATGGGTGGTTAGGGGTGGGTACAGTTCGATTTGGCTCGGTTTGAGACAAAACCACAAACCAAACCATATGGTTCGATTCGAACAATTTTCAAAATGAACTGAACCATTTTATCAATTGAAACTGAACCAAACCGAACCATTGAAGATCGGTTCGATTCAATTTGGTTTATAGTTTAACCATTTAATAAAACATATAGAAAGAAATAAAATGTTGATAGTGAAAAATGAAAGAATATAACTAGATATAAGATAAAATGACAATAACTATGTCTAATACTGCAATGGAAACAAAAATTCTAATCAGAAATCATAATTTCTAGTAGTATGAAATTCTCATGTATTATGTTATGATAGAATTACAGTAGTGAAGCTTACCAACTGCAGGTATCAAACGTAAAACAACTAGGTAAAAGATACATAAGAATGACCAGAAACATTTTTATTTGACTTCCAGTGCTAATTAGTTAAAAAAACAACATGGTAAAAGATACATATGAATGATCAGAGTCGTGATTCTAAACATTAAATCCCTAATTATATTCTTGTAAATATTTAATATACATATTAACATATATAGTTTATATTGGATTCGGTTCGGTTCGATTAAACTGTCCTTGAAACCACAGATATTTCAAACCAAACCAAACTATTGAATTTGAAAAATGGTTTGGTACGATTCGGTTAATCGATTTAAGTGCCCACCCCTATAGGTGATGGTAGTCAAGGATAGGGAGCCTAGGCTTGAGAAAAGAATCTTACTATGAAAGTATTGAATGAAGGTGGGGAGTAAACATAGGGTCGATAAAATCATTTTAGGAAACACTAACATTAAATATAAATGTCATTTGGGTTTATACTAATTGAAGTATGTAGAGATAAAATTTTAAATTTATTAAGTATATAACAGTAATTTTCATCGTAAAAAGTGTATATACGGTAATATAACTTTTAACGGAGGTATTGAGACAAAAAAATCTAATTTAATTTGATCCAACTTTAAAAAGAAGCATATATATTGATCATGTTAATCCAATAATCAATGTTTTTTTTATAAGATCGAAGAATCATTGTCATCTCATGAGATTGGTAAGTTGGTAACACCTAGCTCGGATGTTTATCCATTACGATGAGGACCAACTGAGATTCAGACCCATTTTATTGTCACATGTCCTTTTTTTTTATTCACAATGGGAACTTTCTGCAAATTTCCCCCGACCGCAACGGTCCGTCGTACCGCAGGTCATAAATATGGCACCAAACCAACCAGTACCCAACAAATGAAACCTCCAAGTAACGGCCAAACCGCAAAAACATAAAAAACCGCTCGAGAAAAACAAAAACTAAAGGAGGAGGAGGAGGAGGAGGAGGAGGAGAAGTGTAGTAGTAATGGAGATCTGGGTCTACTCTTGCCTCCCGTTCCTGACCTTATGCAACCCAAAACCATCAAAACCACCACAACCCATGCACGACTTCCAGAGCCTGGTTCTACCCCTGGTCAAGGCCAACGGGAAGGTCTCCCTCTCCCGCCTCCTCCACCCGTTCAACTCCATGTTCGAAGAAGAAGAAGAAGTCGAGGAACAAGAAGAATACGAGCTGAGTGCGGAGGAGCTGGTGGAGGTAGTGGCGGAGGAGGAGCGGGAGGAATGCGAGGAGAGTCTGGCGACGGCGTTCAAGTTCTTCGACCGGGATGGAGATGGGTTTATCTCTGCCGAGGATTTGAGGGTGGCGTTGGGTGGTGTGATGGTGGGAGAGGAGGATAGGTGTTGGGGTGGGGAGGAGTGTGAGCAAATGGTGAGAGCTTTTGATAAGAAGAGGATTGGTGGTGTTTGCTTTGATGATTTTGTTTCCATGCTGATCTCCACGTGACTTCTTCTTCTTCTTCTTCTTCTTTCCCTTTTCATTATTTTCATGTGTACTTCCTTTTGAAGGAAACAATATTTCATATATAAGTGTAGTGATTTGCATTCAATACAAAGTTGCCAATGCCGCATCCAGAACAAGAATTTAATTCTACCATCCGGAAACGTTTCTTTATAATGACGTGCGCACATTTACTTGCACCTATGAACCAATGCAATCGGCCTGAAAAGCAGAAGAGTGATAAGGCAAACAAACCAATTATATCAGTCTGATTCGCAGAACATATTGGTAAGCAATCACCTTTTTTACATGTCTCAAATAAATGAATACGTTGCTGTTGCAATTGTTAGCCATAAAGCTTTAGAAATATTCACTATAGAATCCTATTATTTGTCAGAGGCTGTAAGAAATCCTACCAACTAGTGTCTGTTAGGTCCTCCATCCATGCATGCTTAACAGGATAAAGATGATAAAGGTCATGAGAATGTAGGTCGAACTCTCAGAGAAGAATCAGAGTGTACTCGGGCAAACAAACTTGAGAACTACCTGTTTTCGTTTAGGGTAAAATGTTTTTGAATGATGATACTAGTTTTGGTGATATCAGCAGGATAAAGGCAAACATAGACCCAAGAAGCATCTTTATCACATACTGAAATGGATCGGCATGAGCTTCTGAAGATACATTCCTTGGGGTTGGCATGGCAGAAGCAGATGGAAGAGCCTCAATCACAGCATCCGCAAGATCTAGGATGAAAGATGATGTACACCCCAAAGCTGGGACTCTACCCCAGTTCTCAATGCCCGACTCCAGAGCTAAGTGTCTGTATTCCATGTCAATCTCCTCCAGAGTTTCAATATGCTCGCTCACAAAGCTGCATAGGCAGTTGAAACAAGAGAAATTAGATTAATTCAACAAATCAAACATCACAAATTTCAGGTCGAATATCACCAACAATACAAGCTAAACTTGCCAATTATTTGAATTTCTATCACCAACAATACAAGCTAAACCTGACAATTATTTGAATTTCAAGTTTCGGCAAAGTCCATGACAAGCTGCCCATTTGAGAGCTTGGCAATCATTTTGAAACTTGTCAAGATAAACTAAATCCAACAGTTCGACTACTCATGTCTCTAACTATGGATTCAGCATTCACTCAGTGGTGCAAATTTTGCTTTGCGGATATTGAAACAAGAAACAAGATGTTCGAATTAAAAAATAGGATACCTCACAGGAACAGCTAACAGACTCTTCACCCCTTTCTGTCCAAGTTCAACAATAATTTCATCCGTGGATGGTTTCAACCACTGAACTGGACCAACCCGGCTCTGAAATTAACGTCCAATGAAAGAAAAATATCAACCACCAAACATCAAGAAGGCCAAGGTAAAAAAAAGATATTTGATAAACACTTTTCGGTGACAGCAAAAACTCAAGAATGACTAAAAAAATATGATTTATTGATGACTTAACTCAAATTACCTGGTATGCAAGAGTATGCGCATTTCCAATTCCTCTATGCTTCAACTCCTGCATTATCAGATTAACGCATTCCTCCATCTGGTCTCTATATGGATCTCCAGCATCCTCGACATAGCTAACTGGCACTCCATGGGCACTGAAGAATATCATAACCGTCTACCATTTCACAACACACGCAAATGGCCTTAGAATCAGCACTTGCCATCAAATAACAACAGGGCAATATACAATGGACAAAACAGCACCTCACGTGCATAGAAATATGCGTGCACATAATGACTCTTTAATGTGCTCCTTACCCAACCTAGCAAATTTATAAGCATGGCCCAAGAGATACACAGATTTTGCAACTTGTATAAAAAAATGAGAATATGAGATGAGAAACATAATCAAATTACAAGCAATGAAGCAAATAGGCAATGATACAGCAGATGCACATATTCAGAGCGAAAGATGGTCCAATTGGCCCTGTAAATTGACCGTGAAGCAACTTTATCCAGTCCATTACAAATGTCATGGACTCATGGATGCTTCCATTCTAATTGTTATATATTGTTTATAGAGTTAAATATCATGTAGGCACCCTCAACTATACTTGACTATCACTTTAGCACCCTAAACTTTAAAAGAGATCACTTTAATACCTTTAAGTATTACCACCACTCACATTGATACTTCCATCAGTATTAATATATTTTACAATGTTTTGTTGATAAAAATACTCCTCTATATATGTGCTTTTAGTTACTACTCTCGCCTTTTCGTCGTCTTCCTGCGCCATCTCATCTCCCTCCTCGTCTCCACTCACTTCATCTTCCTTTGCCTTGACCACGGAATTTAGCTCAATCTAGCTCTACTCATGCAACATCTTCACATATTTCCTGACGCCATCGTGGACCATGGGTATCTTTGTGCAAACCGTAACTCCACCTTGCTAATGAGCTTGAACCCAAATAGCAACATTTTCATGTCCCAGCAACACCCATCTAACCCTTGTCAGAGAATCCATCCCTAGAAATGTACAAGTCAAACGCACCAACATCTACCTTTGCCGCGTCACACAACAACGTCGCCATAGCATCCATCGCCATCGACAGAGGAGACGACACACAATCCATGACACCACAGATCCTAATGGAAGAAGCACATGACTCTTCGATGACAAATACCTCTACCATAGCATCCCCAGTCCCCCTCCCATACAGCCCACATAGTAATGTTAGGACTTAGGAGCCCTGAAATCAACCTAAAATCAAGTATTTCCATCGAAGACCACTGGTTGAGAACCTCCAGGAAATGTGCTGTGGAACCGCAGGAATCGACATAAACGAACTTGCTGAGGACGGCAGTGTGAGACTCCTCGAGGGAAAGGAGGCGTATAGGGGAGAAGACGAAAGGGAGTAGGGCGGTTTTGGTGATGGAGAAGAGTTTTCCAAGGACAGAGTTGTCGATCTGGACTTCAATGGCGGTGCAGTAGACGGTGTAGATGATGTCTAAGGAGAGAGTCGCACCCTTGCCACCGACGAAGATAGTGGCAGAGACAATGTAGATGGTGTCTAAGGAGAGAGTCGCACCCTTACCACCGATGAAGATGGTGGCAGAGGCATCGATGCCACCCACCTCATCAGGGTTCTCACCGCCGTTGAGAAGTTGGGCTCGCAAATGGAAGTCAGGGAGAAATGGTGCAAAAGAAAGAGAGAGGGTTTGTTTGAGAAGGGTATAACGAGAAAAACGATTTTTTTAAAACAATGTTAGCATTTAAATTTAAAATTGAAATTAAATAAAAGTTAAGGGTGTCAAAATGATCTCTTTTAAAGTTTAAGATATCAAAATGAGAATCGGATATAATTAAGGATACCAACGTAACATTTACTTTAGTTAATAAATTTACCTTAAACATTGTTTGTTTTATGCTTCTTTTATTAATCCATACCAGAAGCAGCCGGATCCTTGTTTAGGTGATTTTCAGTGTACTTGCTTCAAAGACAGAATAGTTGGGACTATAACTGTTCCTGAACAGTAAGAAAATCTTACATTTTACTACTATAAAGTATGCCAAAATAACTTCCATAAGTCAGTCAAGGCAAAGCTTTTCAAAGAATGCAATTTTGTTTCGAAAATAAATTACAGTTTGCAACTGGTCGATCACTCTTAGGTAGTATAAAACCATGAAAACTGGGTTACTAAATAAACATACTTGAATTTCGAGCAAGCTCCCATATTGTGTATAAGAGAAGGAAAAGTACCTCATCAGATTTAGAGAAATTAGTTAGCCCTTTCTCTATCAAATCTGCCATTGACTTGATATAACCTTCACGTTCATACCATGATTCTATGATTGAGACAGGTAGTCCAGCAAGATATGAATCTTCCCTGGGAAACACATCAGTATATTTAATAAATATGACTTGGAATATAATCTCTTTTTAGCACAAGAGGAAGGTAATCTGTTTGGGATAGTCAGGATATTAAAAATTAGCAAAATCCAGTCAGAGTCTCAAAACAATGCTATACCTGAATATACTTTTGAGAAGACGAATACTTGACCCACTTGTAGATATGGAGAACTGAGGATAAAGAGGCAAGACAACAAGTCTAGTAATCTTGTCCTTCTTAATCTGCCATGTTCAGTGCAAATACAGTAATCAACATCAGTGTAATCATCATTGCCATAATTAAATCAACAATATATCAGTTCTTTAAGTACACATTAGAAAAACTTTTGGAAGAACCCAACACATACCCCAGATACACCTAAAAGTGCAGTATACTTCAAGGGGGAAATCCATAGCCCAAGAAACTCCCAAAGATTTAGACGTCAAGTCTCAAACATAGGTAACTAGTGAAATTATTGAAGAAAGAAACTTGGAATAACTGGAAGGCCTGTCATGTATCCTAAGTGTCTACCTATCATAGCAAGGCAGCCATAATGAAACTATGGATTTCTTAGAGGCCAAAAAAATGGATGGGACACTACTTGTAAGTGTACATATGAATGATGACGTGATATCACTAATCTTTGTCTACTCCAAATGGTTATGTAAAGATACCAGTATGAAGAGAAATAAACCAGGGAGCATGTAATGAGTTGCATTTAGAGATAAATTGAAGCGAGGAGTAAGAATAATGGCATAGTACAGATGAATGTTGTGGGAAAACACCATTTAAAACGCTAATCTTGTGAGAAATGCATTAATCACTCACTTGATGAATGGCATCTTCAGTAAAAGGATACCAATATCGCATGCCAACATACACATTTACGGGTACGTTCTTTGCTTCCAGGGCCACTTTAAGTGCATTTGCCTGAGATAGATGTCACAGATGTATTCTATGGTCAGTATCTATAATCTGATAGTCTGTCAGCAGTGCTACACACGTTTAACATGACTACTGATAGATTTGATATAAACTGAGAAAAGAAACAATGAAATGAACAAACATTTCTGATAAGTATCTCCAAATTATAACTTTCATAGTGCTTCATAAATAGATACATAGGATAATCGTAAGTTAAATAGATTGAGAAAAAACAACCACCAAAGTTTCTGCAGTCTAGTAGAATTAACAACAGACGCAGGAATCAATGTGGGAACCGTGCAGATGAAACATCTTAATGCTGATAGAAAGTGGAAACCTAAGTCAAATTAGCAAAGATCTGAGTTTTTGACATGAAAAAAAATAGAAGGACAAGTATATCACCTGCTCAATTGTGATTCTCCGCAATGGCGAGCCTCCCCCTATGGCAGCATAACCTTGTCGGCTTTTTGGAGCTCTAGCAACTGAAATTAGCTTAGCCAAAGGACGCTGAAGAAACCGGAACAACCTTGGCAATCTTATTATATCCTGTTATAGAATTAGGAGGATTACATGAATATGAATAAGCATGAAAAGAAAACCTTCAAGTGTCAATTTCAATACTAGACAGTATATTGATATTCAAGACTTAGTTAATGTGGTGAATTGAATGGTGTCAAAGGTGTGTCTGTTGATTGCGTAAGAAAAGCACAACTGTCTCATCAAAAGATATGCATCCATTATCAAGGAAATGGAAAAATTATGTCAGATGGAAATACAGCATTTCAAACCATTGAAAGACTAAAGAACGTCAGTTTTCTAAATATGACTAGTGGTCCAAGAAACATCACATACTGGATCAGCAAATAAATTGAACAAAAATGGTTGAACATCCTGTAATGTGTCTGGACCTCCTAGATTCAGCAACAGCACCCCGATTTTTTCTTCAGTGTCATGAGAAGTTACTCCAAAAGTGTTTCCGTCATATGCACATATGTCAGCAGAATAGCAAATTTTGCCTATATGCTTTCTCTTTTGAGCAGGAACTTGAAATTTTGATTTCCTTCCACTTCCATTTCTATCAGTTGAGGAATGAGAGCAGTATGTGATAGGTAAGTGTGATCTTCTTATATTATATGATGACTCAAATGAAACACAATTGCCAAGCGAAGGATTGTTTTGCATTGCCTGATGACATGTCCTGGAAAGAGAAACCTCATCAGCTTAGATAAAAGATACATAGGTTAGAATTCACAAGAAAAGCCACTCTACTTATTGAAAATAAAAATGGAGAATCAACTAGTTTGGAATGTGCCATAGCCAGGTGTTGTTCATTAGCTATTTTGTCATATGAGCTTGCTCCTCTTCATCATCCCTTTAAAGGTTACAAAAGGGAAAGGAAAAAAAGGCTTGCTTGGTTAGTTGGTTGTAACTTAACTTACACGCTAATGAGTCTTTTATGACATGATGGATCCCTACTTAACTCCAAGAGTTGACAATGGTTGGCAGCTGATCATCAACTTGTGTCAAATTATTGGATTCACAAGTTTTATTTAAGCCATTCCTCACACTAATGGGAGCATGTCCTGTAGTTGTGACTCGTGTGAAACTGCAAATAGTGGTCATTCAATTGTTCATTGTTTCGGGGGAAAAAGACAATCAATGTGAAGTTCTCATTTTTCACGAGCTTATTGGCATGAACACGAAGCAAGCTCTACACAATACAGACTTTGACAATACATGATGTCAAGTACCAAAAAAACATAACATGAACACAGCACAGACACCACAGTACTAAATGTGTTTATATGAGCCTATATATCCAGATTATTCAGACATAAAAGGCAGATAGGAATTGGACAGACACATAAAGTAGAAATGGTAATGACAAACGACTAGGAAGATGGAAAGTACAAAATAAACAACAACAGACAAAAGCACCAGTGACACATTTAGAACAATTAGCATTGAGTGGTAGAATTTAAATATGTGTTTAGCACATGTCAATTATCTCTCTTGCTTTCTCAAGAATTTCATCCACACACATGGTAGTTGGTTGACATGTATAAATGGTCTAAGCTGTGAGCCCATGACATAGTTTAAAATGCATGGGGAAGGGTTTTTTTTTCCCTTTCGCTTAAAATACAAGATCATTTCCATGACTTTCCTTTCTTTTATAAGAACATAAAAATCAAACACTTAACATGCTAGCTAAGTTACATGCTCAGGATTCCATGTCCCTCAGTCTTCACATTTAAAAGCATAGGTTTGCCAAAAATATTAGAATAATGGGATTCTGATCGAAACACCTCAAAATTCAAAAGGCCAAATGGACCCTTTCATAATTCAATAAGGAGATTACTCTGCAAAATATTAAAAAAAATGTACACAGCCCTTTCCTACCCGTATATTCTTGCCTCTTGGTATCATTTGCCTCCATTTGATTGTTGTTAATGTGATATATAATCTTAGTAACGATTTAAATCAACCACAAGAATGGCATGGAATCCACAAGAACAATTAGACCAGAAACATAAAGCACAAGAGTTGGACTTCGATTATCTGCTTATCAACTTACAAGGCAGAACTCTGTTTAATATTGTGAAGATAAGAGCCGGTAAGCTTCATTTGATAAGTCCCGCAATTGACTGCCTCCATCAATTTCATCTAGAAAAAAAAACTATTAGCTTACCAAACTTATATTATATAATATAGAATAGATACAACAATAGAAAAAGGTAACAGAGACTAGTTCATTTTAACATTTCACAGCACAAATTTGAGAGAAACCAGTTCATTAATAAAGGGTAAGGCCAAAAGATTATAGAACATATTACCCTAATAAATAGAAAAGCACACAAAAACACAATAAAACTAGCAGCAATCATCGTTGTTCCTCGCGTATAAAAGGAACACATTCGGAATTAAAAAAAAAAACTTGATTTGCTCATCATATTTCTTGTACTTAGCAGGGCACAATCCGGGGGACCAGATATTAGGACATCGACTATAATCCCCTTTGACAACTCCAGGAAACATGTGTGATCGTCGAATAATCTAAGCCGCCACCTTCTTCACACCAAACATACTATACAACCATCACCAATAAAAAATGAGACGCATTTACGACCTATGAACCAAATCCACTCAAAATCTCACGTTCGTGCCATATCCGACGTAGAAATCGAAATTAAGAACACAAAGCAAAGATCAAAGATCCGAACCTTTCCGAAGAGCTGGGAAGGGAGTGGTACTGAGACAGACAACGTTCCAGGTTGTGACGATCGATCGCCCGCGTTGGTGGGATGTATTTCTAGGGTTAGGTGGAACAGGAAGTGGAAGGAGTGAAAAATGGAAGTCCGGGAAATGTGGTGGAGGAGGAGGAGGAGGAGGAGGAGGAAGAGGAAATGGAGAAAAAGGAGGGAAGAGAAGGGAAGAGCCGGATAGAGGAAAACCACTTCCCACGAAGTTTCCCGGAAGTCCCGGGTCCAAGTTCGGACCGGGTCCGGGTTTTCGGCTTCCGGGTTCACAGTACTCTACAAAAGTCTGAAATTTTCTTTAATTACAAAACGATGCCTGTACTTCAGTAATATTGTTTAAGATGTCTGAAGTTTGGATGATACTGAATATATAACCCTATCTCGAGGTCTTTCTTCTGCTTTTACAATACCACTAGGCCAAAAACAACCTACTGGTGCTTAACTTGTATGGTTAAGAAAACCATTATAGACGTCGTTAAACATGTGCACCTACATCATTAAAATACGGACGTCGATCTTTATATGAAAAATATAATTATAATTTCATCTACAACATGATCCTTTGTGATTATAGATGATTAATATGAATTTTTTCGATAGATACCAACCAAAGATTGTACACGAAGTAACATGTATACTTCAAATACGTACAACAATGTAACTAATCACAGTCGTTGATTTGTAATCGGAGCAACCCTGAGTCTTTTACTTTAAATGAAGATTTTCCCTTCTTCTTTTTTCGTTGTTCCCCCTTGTAGTTTTGTTTATTATCGAGACATCCTCGATTTCTAAGGATATCCTGTAAGGCTAGTCTGGAACTAGAGATCAAAAATAGTTTTTGGTTCACTTATTAAAGGCAATCTATAAGAGTGTCTCATCCTGTAACAAGCAAGGTCCATTAAGGTGCCTCCATGTGACCAATGTTTTTTTTTTTTGAAATCGATATTCTGTTTTTTATATATTCCAAAAACATAGCCACACATAAAAGTCAAAGTGTAAGGAAAATATTACAATTTCACAGCTCCAACCAGTAAGGAGCCCATGTGACCAATGTTGTGAACCTCACCTTGCCATGTGGGTTTAGGCTTTCATTATTTTCTTTTACCTTATGGGCAGAGGGCGTTGGGATTGTGTTACATCCGAACCATGGCAGTGAGGTGTTCCAGCTATTTCTAGTCTAGAGCGACAGAGTGTGGCATGCAACGACGAGTGTGTGGGAAACATAGTGATGCATTGCACCATCCACCATCAGAGGTAGCTTATGAGTAATATTTCTAACCATCTTCTCCGGAATAGATGACACAAGGCATTCCACGAGATCATTCTTCCGGGGTTCCTTGCATTTGAGTTGCAGAGACAGATTGTCATCTGTCCATGTTCATGCATGACAGTGGCAGACAGGTTTGGGGCATGGAGCATCGCATTGGAAGGTACTCACGTCGAGCCCAATAAAACTAGCTGAGTGGATTAAGATGGAGACCATCGCAACCAAGCCCGTCCATCCCAAGAGAACTGAAAAAAAGTCTAAAACCCATCCCTCGTCTAAGGTTTTCCCAATAGCAAAATGCAAGATGAGACCATTAATTCATCACATGATCGATCGGTCGTAGGCTCCAAAATCACTTGCATCAGCTAATACGCGGATGCATCCTCTGTTTTCCATCAGCACATTGGGAAAGTAAGGAAGGAGCTCTCTGCCATGGCTACCAAAGGATTGGGAAAGGTGAAGTTCAGAGGCACCTGCCTACTGGGGGTTTGCAGACGTGGAGGATGATAATGATGGGGTTGATTTCTTCCACATTTGATGATGTCTCGATAATGCTGTAAAGTCTTCTGGCAGAAGCCAGCGGATGTCTAAAGTACATTGTATTTTTTTTTAAAAAATAAATAGATATATATTTTTTCTTCCAATAAGAATCTAACCTCAAAGAAACATGTGAATCTCACTCTCTTAAAATAACTGCACCATAGCAGTTGGTTTAAAGTACAGCGTATTGCACTCCTCGTCCACATGATTGTCTGTTAAATCGATGGTCTTTAACTTTTAAGTCAAAGCTGCCTGTCTTGTTTCAACATCAACAAAGGCTGGAAGCATTCTTTTCTATTACTATTTTCTGAATGGTTTTTTTTTTTTTTGTTAACGGTTGAGATATTAAGAGGTGAATTTTTATACATGTTCCAGGATTCGAACCTGAGACCTGTGGCGAGTTCAGAGTTCTCCGAACCATTGTGACAATAAGACATTGTCTAAATGGTTTATTGTTGATCTCGTAGACATTGAAGTGAACAACTTAAGGTAGGAAAAGGTTGTCACGCATTCTTACGTGGTAGTACTAATATAAAGCTCTATTAGGCAAAACAGTTGAAGCTGACCAAGAGATGTTTCTCCACTTCAGGCTTATGTCTGTAATGTCTGACTTTATAAGTTATAACCACGAGTGGATCCTTATGCTGCATTTGTTTGCAACTCCATATTATTTCAATTATTCCAGTTTCTATATGAAGCAGTTTCTATATGGAGTAACTTCTTCAGATAAATAGGAACGTTTCTGTTAGAAAAGAACAGTTAAATACCACTTCAATCACTGTAAACAAAAAAAGATTTCTGAAGTGATTATAAATAACTTTTACGATGGAACACCTACAGTAATCATTCTTTCTTGATGTAGCACAATTAGAACAAGAAACAAACGTAGAATTAGTTTCTTGTCAAGAAGCTTCCATGCATTGTCTTCTACATGTTTCACATTGGTTTTTACAGATCTATCTTTCTTTTTGATATTATCCTGTTATGGTAGAATATACGTGAAATTTATGTTGAAGGACTCAATGCAACTTAGGAGGAAATAATTAGCAAAATTAGGGCCTGTATGAATGAACTTTGGGATTCTAATTTTAGTTTTGAAAATATATTTTCTTATTTTCTTTATACATGCAAAAATTTTGAAAATTATAGTTTGAAAAAGTGTTCAGTTAAACATAAAGTTTTTCAAAAAGAAAAAAATAGTTTTTGATTAAAAAACTCTGTACTAGTACCATTGCTAATCAAATTAATGTTCTTTATCTTGTTTTTGATTGTAGCTTCTCCACCTCAATCTCTCTTCTCCTATGTACACGAGTAGTTCTTCTTCTTCTTCTTCTTCATCTATTGTGAATACTGGTTCCTATGCTCAAAGAGGAATGGTAGTGGAAGGCCAAGGAAAGGACTCAACTTGGGAAGGCAGCCTAAACCCAAACGACTCATCGTGGAAATCATCATTGTCACTGTAAACTTGTAATTGTCATAGTAGAAGTACGACCTTGATGACTAAAGGTCGATGCTGTCAGTGGTTTCCTCCAGCTTTTGATAGACGTCGTCCTTAATCTGATCAGGGACTAAAGGAGCCTAGTTGAGGGGCCATGACCACTAGTCAAGCTCCACGTAGGGGTCAAGGTTGCGCTTGTGGAATACTTACTTGCAATTGCTTAGCCTCTGAACCTCCTCCCCTTTGGAGAACTTGTGAAGGCAAATCGTGTGGCAATAGCTTTCTGTTGTCTTTCATGAGTCATTGTAGCTAGTCGCTGAGAGAGCTTCCTAGATGAGGAGGGCATAGAGGGGCTTAGTGGTGATGGTGCGTTGTTGCCAGTGGTGGTGGTAGGAGTAGGAGGATGAGTAGGTGGTGGTGGTGGTGTCGATGGCAACAACAAAGATGATCCAACAACAACAATGATGGCTACCACGTGAAGAATAAGAGAGGAACGAGAGGGAGAAGAATAAGACGTGAATGTCTCATTGTCATAGTGGTTGGGAGAACTCTAAACTCGTTACAAGATCTCGAATTCAAATCCTAGGACATGTATAAAAAAAAATTCACCTCTAACTATCTCAATCGTTAACAAAAAAAAAACGAGAGGGAGAAGAATAGGACGTGAGAAGGAAAAGCCTGAGCCCAAACAATATGGTTTTGTGTGTGTGTGGGGGTGGGGGGGGGGTTAAAATGTTTTTTTCTTGTTACCATCTAAATGATCTAAATTAAAGTGAAAAGCTATGTCTTCCAAAATTGTATTTTTTGACCAATATCATAGATTTTTAACGAATCCAAATGGACCCTTCATAGATTTTCTACTATTTGTATAAGACATGTTATTTGTTGTCGCATGACTCCAATGATTGTGAAGGGAAAATAAATAGGTGGCGGTACACGCTCCACAAGGGCAATCCAACAACAAAACAATCTTCTAATCTCTACTCCAATTAGGGAGTACCGTCTCCGAAATACAAGCCACTCACGCACTCCTGTAGGGTATATCTAATCTGATAGAAAACAACGCACTGGTTGTAATATGTATACTAATATACATCATGCTTCGCTCAACCGCACTGTAAGGGTATATCCAAGTTGGCCACATCTTCAGCTGATGTTAGCATGCTAGCATGAAAACAAGATAGATAGGCCATTTTCTAGACTAGACCCAAAATCTAATCTCAATTTATTCACATAAATAAAATACCCATAAAGGGGATGCTATAGCTGGTGGTGCTCCGGCCGCCACACCACCCTGCTGAATAAAAAACACTGGCTTTTACGTGCTTGCGCATCTGAACGCCCCATGAGCAGGGGCAAAGAAGCATCAATACCATGAATACTATTGTTGGAAACATGGTCTAGTTGAAAGTAAAACAAGATGCTGCCTTCGACAGATTTGATCAAGACGTTTGTGGGTTGTGGGGAATGAGACCAGAGCTTTGATCATGTGGGGATCTTGCCCCAACACAAGAAGAGGCATTCAGCAGATGTCTGTTATAATCCAACTCTGTCTCATGATTAACAACTTTATGATCCAATTATCTGGAGGCAGCACTTGCTTAAGCATCAGTTACAACTTACAAGTGAATATGACCATTGACCTGTGTGTATGAATTCTATATATTGCTGCCACTGAAAGCCACAAAATTAGAGTGGTCTGCCAAGCTAATCTGTGTCAGAATTCACTCGTTTAGTCATGTACATTCAAAGCTACAATATGGCTGGATGTAAGAATACTGATACATTAAGGGTAAATTCTTCTGCAACTTGCATGTGTATGGTCAACAACTTATGAGAAACCAAGTGTGTGCTGGTGGGATTATTTTATGGTCCAGACAACGTGATACGCAGTAAGACAAGATTCTCCTAATAAAGTTAGATGATTTGCACAGGGTTGAGCTAGGGGATGTGTTGGTTACAGAAGTGATTATTATTTATGTGAAAGGATGCATCCATACCACCAAGTGTGTCTTGATGGGAGAGATCACCACTATAAATGGTTTCTTGGTTCCCACTTTTCCCCTAAGTAAGTATTTTCTGGATTTCTATCTAATTCACACTTAAGGAGAGATGCTAAGAATGAAAATCAAGAGTCACACATCACTTTGACGACACAGTGTATTCTTCTGAAGCAAAAACGAAGAACAAAAGTTCATGTTGTGTTTGAGTGGATCATCAATCAAACGACATGTCGACAAGTATCTTGTTATCTCATAAAGATAAATAGATGCCAACATGCATGATTACCTCTAGAGTAAACAACCAATCATTTGTTTGAGTCCACACGAGGCCAGAAACATGGAAAAATAGGACAATCGAAACTACATTTACTGATTTTTTTCTTCAAAACAATGGAATTTCCATTGTAAAAGATGATTCCTGCCTAAATTGTGCATTTTCCTCACCATTTCTAAATCCTAAATGTAACTTAATATTATACTTAATTGGCATCCCCCCAAATTCCGAAGCATAGATAGGGGTCTAATGCAGGAAAACCAGATGGAGAAGAGTCTGTCGCTGAATGATGATACGACTACACAAGTAGACAATGTGTTCAAAGGACTGGCAGAGAGGGGCAGAGGTAAAAATAAAAGGCAAAGTGCTGTATCCTAAAGATTTGGTTTGATATAATGTAAGACAGAAGATACAGCAATAACTCCATAATTTAATCTATATGCCTAACAACTGTAAGTTAACAATTCCCTCAAGGATCATGTAGGTCTCTATCAAAATTTATAAAACGCTTCCCATAATAGTTCCATTTCCACTTGGCTGGTGATTGGTTCTTTGGTCTAAATAATTTCACAACCAATACAGACGATTGAAAGAATAAAAGGTCAGAGTTGATCCACATGTCCTGACAAAAGAGCCCTTTTGATATATGTCATCTTCTTGTAGCACAAAAACGCAAAGCAGATCGGCTGCTTACCTTATCTGTTATTTTTCTCCAATATATATTGTTAGTAAAAGGGGAAATTTTAATCTTCTGGAACTAATTCCCATATTTCTGATGTGGACATAAAGTGCAGTTGGTTAACCATTCAACTCCAATGCTTCCATTCTGGCAAGTTTTTTTTTTCTTTTGAAATTTCCGTTCTGGCATGTCCTTGTCGGCATAAATTATAGTAGTCAAGTACACCTGGAGTTTTCCCTAAATGCATACACCTTTTAGAAGTTATAGCATTGGTTCAATATCATATATATATAAACAAAATCTATAATAAGAATTAATCTATAATATTTTGATCAGTTATTCAGGAACAGGAGCAGCCGTGCAGCTAATGTTTCACTTGAAATGCATAATCTAAGAACTTACAGACAAAATAGACAGCTGAAGTAGATGGAAATAAGCACCTTGTCAACAACAATTTAGAAGTTTCCAATGAGGTATCAGTGTATCACAAAGGAGAAACAACTGTTTGAGATAGAATTTTATCTGAAAAGAAAATATTTAATGTTCACAAATTCTACAAGCAATGATTAGCTTAACTTAAAGGTTCTCTATATAAAGGGATACACTTTGAAGAGATTTCATTCAAACATCTCCCTATTGTTCCTCCACTGTGAGCATACACATGGGGAGGGAAATTGGGTCTAATGTGAAGCTATCAAAGATAGGTACCTCAAAAACCCATGGAGAGGACTCCCCTTATTTTGCAGGTTGGAAGGCATATGATGATGATCCATATGACGCTGTGAACAATCCCTCTGGAGTAATACAGATGGGATTGGCAGAAAACCAGGTCAGTTACAGCAAATCAAAGAGGAGAAATAAAGATTCTAAGGGGCAAAAAAAAAATGTATAGGATGTAATGGTATTTTCTGTTCTTTGTCAGGTATCATTTGACTTACTAGAAGAATATTTGGAACAGCACACTGAGGTGTCTA
>JAMKQA010089710.1:0-23296 GCA_024699735.1 Posidonia australis
GCCAGCCCTGCTCACAAATTGCTGAACTCTGGCTTGCTAATGGGTTTGGGGTCTGGTTTAAGGACTGATCACATCCAAAGCAACATACGGATACTAATCTCCGGGTCACCTCAAAATCGGGGTGTCTACACCAGTTTTGACACTCCTTTATTTTTATTAAGTCCCATTACACCATAGCATACTTCATTCATCTTTAGAAGCTTTTTGCTCCGTCCAAATACTCTCCAAAGGTCCGTTTGCTAATCCAAGTCGTTGAACTTCCAAAATCGGGCGTTCAACATTGAACTCCCAAAATCGAGTGTTTTACATCTCCAAATCATTGCCCTCCCAATCCTATCAAACCTTCCTTTTTTGGAGTTAATGTAAATCATTATCAATGTCAACGAGTCTTCTTGCTTTATTTAAAAGTCTTTATTACCTCATTAAATGACTCATTTAACCCATATTTGGCTTGACAGCAAAATTTGATAAGTTTTTAGCTTAAGGGTATTGAAAAGGTGATTTCAGGCATTCAACATAGAATGCCTAATTTTGGGCGTTCTACACCTGACAACTCAGCAACACCACATCAACCATTTTCCTTTTTTGAAAAATTTTGAATTCAAAAAGTTTCCTTTTTTGGAATATTCCTCTAATCATGTGTGACACCAATTAGTCCATTAATTGATAGAATATTCCCTAATTAGATAGTTGTAACTCCTAGGTGTGTTGAACTCCTCAATTTGGGCGTTTAACATAGAACACCCAGATTTAGCCATTCAACACTTCTACAATTGAAATTTTTGTTAGCAGCTTGTAACAACCCTCAAGTCGCTACTACTCATCTTAGTCATATTTTTCAATTTTCCTTTTATCTTTTTGTTTCAATTACACTTACACTAATTCTAAGACTAAATCAAAGCAAACACTACTTGGCAAATCTAACAGAAAATAAAACAATAACGAAACACTTACCAAAATCCTTGATGTATGGTAGTGTAATTCTATCCTATATGCACTAGCAAACCAGCTCCTAGTCCCACACTTGCGAAAACCACAATTCAAAGCACACATGAGTGACCACTCAAGACGGTCACCCAACACACATCCCAATTAAAACACCAACCAACTCGGCCATCTATGTTGAAGAAAAACCAAACATAGGCATCTGTCTCTTGGATTCCACAACACCACAAATAGAGCAAGCCACTATTGCCCAGCATACAGTAAATTCTTTTAAAATATACCTTTAAAATCTCGTTTCTCTTTTCCTTTCAAAACCACATGCATTCTTTTTTCAAAATCTTCTATGCTCGCTAGAAATGGCTACTTTTGCCAAACCAAGCCCAAGACCACACCAAAGCACCAAAAGCCACACAGCCTAGTCCTATGCACTCTCTATGTGCATCAAACAAGCAACAGTGTTTGAATACTCACTATAGCATCCAAAACACTTATCACAGTAATACAAAAACCACAAAAGCTAGCACGGAGTCTCTACTCTAAACCACATGGTCTTTTCTAGACTAGAGCCTGATTCTCTGAACCTGGACACAGCAAAAGTCACAACACCACTCTGACGCAACCACCACAAACCAACAATTCCACTTTGGCGTAAAGCACCTCGCCACACAGGCACAACACCATAATCACAAGTCAAACACAATGTGTCGTACTGCCTGGCGCCAAGCAGCTGACACTAGCCACAAGTAGTCTACCAAGGAGTGACTATGACGTCTGCACTACCACAGACAACCACCATGTGGAGGAATCTGCCCATCTTGACATCTCACCACCAATAGGACCCTCAAAGGCTAACCACATACTGAGAAAGCCTACTCACACTACTCCTAGGTGAGTTGTCCTCTCTCAAGACAAATCACAAGGTACACCCTCTCGATGTCCTAACCTCAGTGCTTGAAAAACTAAAGTCCCTTTCACCTCCAAGTCCATCCCACATCTTAAACCACAAATGCCAACAAAACCACGAAAACCACGTGGACCTCAACCTAAGCAAGTAGCTCACAACCCCAAAGGTATCACCTGTCTCTAAAAGGTCAGTCGGGAGCGTCGATCTCTTAGTCTTCCAAAACTGCAAAACACTCAGACCTTATCATAAGTAAGTAGCTCACAATCCCAGAGGTATCACCAATCCCTGAAGCCGACTGAGAACTAAGGTATCTTGGTTCTCCAAAATTCTTTCAAAACCTCCAACATTTTTCCAAAACTATGCATTTCCTTTTTCGAAATCCTTTTGGAAAACCATTTTGAATACATTTCGAAAGCAAACTCAAAACTAGCACAGAACACTGTGCCAACCATGGCACGGCAAAACCATAATGAAAATCACAAGCTCAAAATCACTTTTCAAATTCTTAGAGAAACTCCTTTTTCAAAACATCCATGTTTTTCCTCAAAACCGTTTGAAAACCATTTGAAAACGTATTTTGAAAACAACTCAGAGAAACCTAAAAGCACTCCTCTAGGTATGCAATTCACCAAGAAAGGGCCACACCAAACCTCAAAAAATAGTCTTGAAGTCCCATTTGACTTACAAGACCAAACACCAAACACATCCAGAACTCTAAGTCCTAATGCTAGAGTGTAAGACGCCTACTAACTTGTGTCTCACATGAGTTACAGCCAGCTCAATGTCAAACACCCAAAATAGTGCCATTGAATACTTTATTCAGTGCACCGTACTCAAAACCAAACCATTATCTAAACCTAAGGAAGAAATCATGATTCCTATCATCCAATCTAAACCACTAAGGGGAAAGACTTAGTATTTCTATGTCATATAATCATTTATCCTATTTACAATACTGAGGGATCTTACTAATTTATTTCAAGCAATCCCTAGATCATCTCTAATGATCTTCCCAATTATTATCATGTCATAATTATCTACAACGTTAATATGACACTAAACATATTAAAAACCATTACAACAAGTCCCTACGGGCTTAAATGTAATTTACACAAAACCTAAGGACTGAAAAATAATTGCCACAAAATTCAAAGACCAAAAGGCAAATTCCACTAACTCAGGGACTGAAAGGTAATTATCATAAAACGTAGGGACTTAGGTGTAATTTTACCATAAGCTAGGGACCTAAAAGTAATTCATGCAAACTTGAGGAGTTAAAATGCAAATTGCCCAAAACACTATTCATCGATTAACCACAACTAAATTTTTGATACTAAAAATCCATTCTTTATCCAAAAATCACAAATCATATACCAAACTGAAAATCTCGACGAACTATACAATCTGATACCAAAAACACATAGATCCAATCAACAGATCCTCATAAATCATCAAACAAAGCCTACGAGCACTATTCATCCAAACAGTGTACCTAATGCCATTAATGGCCATAAGACTACCATAAATCTCTTAGAAATCTCTCAAGCATTCACACTTCAAAATCACACTACCATGCTCCTACAATCCAAATTTAACATTAAAATAGAAAGGTCTACGGTGTGTGTACTTTTCACTGACGGATACGGACGGTGACGACACCACCTCCCACGAGCTAGATCTCCTCCCTCACTCGCTCCTCCTCTCCCTCTCCCTCTCTTCCTCTCCTCTTCCTACCCTCCTTTCCACCTCTTCCACTTCTTTATATAGATGTAGGTGGCTTATGGAGGAAGCTATACGAGTGGCTTATGGAAGAAGATTCTCAAATATCTTACAGAAGAAGCTTCACGAATGGCTTACAGATGAAGCTTCACGAAGGAGATTCACAAGTGACTTCCGGAGGAAAACGTTCAAGTGACTTTCAGAGAAAGACTCACGAGTAGCTTTCCAAAGAAGACTCATAAGTGGTTTCCCGAAGAAGACTCACAAGTAGCTTCCCAAAGAAGACTCACGAGTAGCTTCTCGAAAAAGATTCACAAGTAGCTTCCAGAAGAAGATTCGCAGGTAGCTTCTCAAAGAAGACTCACAAGTAGCTTCCAATGGAAGACTCACGAGTAGCTTCTCAAAAAAGATTCACAAGTAGCTTCCGGAAGAAGATTCATAGGTAGCTTACAAAGAAGCCACGTCTGAGTAGGGCCACACACACCCAGCACAACCACACCATCGCTTACAGCTTAAGTGGCTTGTGAAAAGGAAAACTAGCTATCAAGACTTATCAACAACCACCGCAACCCCGGAGCAAACCTCAGGGTCCCCATGAGGGTCCACTCGGCAACTCAACCTCAAAACACTAGGACATAACCACGTTCGAAACCAGGCAACGACGCCAAAACCACATAAGCATAGTGCTAGCAATTTCTGTCAAAAAGGTGTACTAGCAAATTGCGCCTAATCCACGCAAACCACTGGTATTAAACGCATGCCTATGTGCGTCCAACATAAAACACATCACACTCTACGTCTAATACCAAGAAAGCTAAAAAACATCAATGAAATATCTAGCTCAAAGTGTTGTTTCCAATCTAGGTCGTTATACAACTGTATAATCTTACCAATTTTGGATCTTTTTGCCTTTTGTGATCCTCTCGTGCCCCTATAAATAGAGAGACACCCAGCCTTTGAGAACATCAAAAAATTATCGAGAAGAGGGGGGAAATTATGAGAGCAGAATTGAAAATCATAGGAGAGAACTTTGAGAGTAAGAGAGTAGAGAAGTTCTGAGTGCGAGCCTAAGTCTTCTAATAGCTCCAACCACACCATATCTTCATCTTGCATTTCATGCATTAAAAGGAAGTTTTCTTTTCTAATTTTTTTGCATATCACATTACATTTTGTTGCATGTTGTTGCAAGGCATATACATTTAGTTGCAACTAGAGAGATAAAACCCCTTGGATAAGTGTTCTCCTCTTATTTCACATTCATAATTTATTTTGTTGAATTACGTACTACACCTTCGTGTGATTTTGACTTTGTTTTGCAAGAGAAAGAAGAAGAAGAAGCTCATCTTCATGGGAGCCTCTAGGCAATGCTGGCACTGTCCTAAAGTAGTTGAACCCACCATTTTCATGTCTCCTTGGGTGTTTCGAGGGCCAACAAAAGCAAATCAAGAGTAGCGATCACGCCGACTCCAACATATGTGGAGTGGAGGAGTCGGCTATATGCTAAAGGGACACAAGCGAAGTGACAAAAGGCTACGAAATGCGTACACCTAGAGTACCTTCAAAAAATCCCATATCCATAGCAACGAATACTGTCGCCGTCGTCATAGGTGACATCAGGTAGACCGTGTTTGAGTGCCTTGTTTGTAGGTTGGTTTGGCTACGATTGCATATACATGTCATAGAAATAGTAATTTTGCATCATTATTTACTTTATTAAATAAAAGTTGTAACCATTTATTTACCTTAGTATTCCATTGTATTGAGTCTGTAATCCTTTTAAATACTTGTAATAGGTTAGAGGTAGAGCTTAAAGAGTCTGTAATTTTTCTTTTTCTAAGAACTTGTAATTGCCTAAGAAAAAGATCCACAAAGAAATGTCGTTCAAAGATGGAAGAAGCATACTACTCTTACACCGACTACTCCAACATACTAGCCGCGTTAAGAGCTTCAACTACTATCTCCATGGCACAAGCAAGCAACTCCACTGGTCAACACGGGTTCCTCTTCAACACCTCAACTTCATATGGAGGCCATTCTTATGAACAAGGCACAGGGGGAGGAATGAGTCATTCCCAAACATGGGGTGCCCGTTTGTTAATCAATCCATGTACATTACCCAAAGAGGCAACCAACCAAGCCTATCAATCCATGGCCCATCATAATCCCTAGAATCCCCAAATTCCACTTGGGCATGGACCTTTTTTCTTGAACTCTCACTAGGGCCCATTTATTAAACCTCCTATGGGAAATACGTATAGTGTACCATCAAGTCCCACAATAAGTTTTCCAACACAAGGCCCATTAACACATCCCTCTGTGCCATATCCTACAACACCAATCTACTCTTCTACCCAACAAGCTATACAATCCCCACTAAGCTATTGCACTCACAACATTACCTAGAGGGAATCCAATCACCGCCACCATCCTATACACTAGCCCAGTCCTCGTCCTCCCCACAATATGGTACCCCTCGACAACAACAATTCCATCAAGTTCAATGGTACCAGGGCTAGGGGTAGCCAACCACTCTAAGCTTATACATCAAAAGAATGATCTCAGACGCACTCGCGGAGGCAGGGTTTACATCTAAGGAACTGGTTGGCATTGACACCTCAAGGTTCCTACACTTCAGTATGTCATCCAGATTCAAGATGCCCAAAATGAAAAAGTATGATAAAATGGGTGATCCAAGAAGCCATCTAGCCACTTTTACCATAGACATCCTACACTACCAATATGACAATGGACTTACAATCTACCTCTTCTTTAAGAGCCTTGAGGGAGAAGCATTGAGGTGGTTCAGCACGTTCACAGCATATGACCTCAGTGACTTCAGGATTGTACTGGAGAAATTTCTACATCAATACGTCCATCACATCCAACACAAGCCCATGATAGGAGACCTCCTGGTTGAAAAGATGAAACCAAACGAAGACTTCATAACCTTTGCCAGTAGATAGAGGGACATGGCTGCAAATTGGAATGCTACATCCTAGAAGGCTAGGCAGTTGTTGTCATAGCCCAGAATACTACTGGAGCACTCAGAGCGGGCTTACTGATGGGCAACTTTCAGACATACTCCCAACTATATAAACGAGCCACAAGAGTCTTCTGCAACAAAGAGGACTTATAATTCCTAGATTCTGCAGGAAGAGGCATGAAGAAGATCGTAGGGTACACAGGCGACATGGTTCTGGTCACAACCTAGTACCAAAGGCAGTTAGTACAACACCAAGCGGCAGCCTCACAGTACTAAGGGCAATGCCTGTTTCAACGGCCATAGCGACTAGTCCAGTAGCAACCCCAGCATCAGTACCAGTAGCCTCTGAACTTCCAAGTGTATGCCCAATAAGGACAATCAAGCAATCAACACTTGGGGCAACAATAAAGGTAGAGGAGTTACCACACCATCCCTCCACCACAACACTATGGCGGACCCAAAAGACAGAGCTATCCACCACTTCCAGAGTTGCTCCCCAATGTCCTTAGAATATTGGTAGAGAGCAGAGATCTACAACCTCTGGTGCCTACACCAAGCACTCCGAATGCTGACTTGTCCAAGTATTGCCCATATCACTAGAAGAATAGGCATATACTTGAGGAGTACTTCAGTGTCGAAGACAAGATATATGATCTAAATGATCAGGGGGAAATCATGTGGATCGAGCTAAAAGAGAGACTGAGGGCTACTCAGGGAAAGCAACATGAAATGCAGATTCATCAAGACTCCATGCCTAATCACTCAATAACCCACATGGAGGCCAAAGATGTCCAGTCAATTGCTCAGCCAAAATTGATATTCATCCAGCACATACAAGCCGAATCTGAGTAGCCCGTTGAAGAAAAAAGGTATCCTGATGCACCAACAATGCCTGCCCAAGAGACATGGATAGCTAAGGACTCAAACACCCTAGACGGCAACACTTGAGACAATCAACAGGCCCAAGAAATAGCAACTGAAGATGCCACCGCCTCTGCTCACCAAGGACCTCCTCTAGTACAAGAAGAACTTACCCTAGACATGCTACCCATTTATGACGAGTACATTGACATGGACTAGTACGACATGGAGGCAACACTCAACATTCTTTGTCAACACCTGTAGTTCTTTCAAGCAAACCATGCGACCAGTGATCCTCCTCCAAAGCCTCTAGACTCCATGGAGAGAGTCACGAAGGAGTATCCAACGACGATCAGCTATGAAGATGTTCAAGCAAGCCCTGACAGAGCTGCACATGTTCAAGAGGACCAAGCCACCATGGGCAAATTAGAAGAAACGGGTCAAGAGGAGTCCGATCGGGATCCTCACAAAGCCATGACTAGACACAAGCCAAAAGAAAAACCAGCAAATGCACCACTGGCACCTCGATGCTCAATGCTAAGGGGAGGCACCTATAGTCGCCCGTTAGGTAAGGCCCTCCATCTGGGAAAGGGGTAAGAAATTCAACTGAGCCCAACCAGTGGCAAAGTTAATCTATCTCAAAAAACATGTAAATAAGATATTTAATTTCTTTTCTTGTCTTTTCCTTTATTTATTTATCTTCTTTGAATGCTAGGCTAAATTTGAGTCATAACAAAAGTAAAGATAAATTGATGAGTGTGAGTCACACCCTAGAACTTATAGAATTAAGCAGAATTGCTAAAATATTATCTAAAGTTCTTAAGAAGAGAATGTAACACCCAAGGAAGGTCCACCAATTGGGTAGGATGACCTGAAGATATCTTCATATCTACGAAAGTTATGCGTACTCTAGAAGTACACCCTTGATCAACATGCTACAAACTAAAGAGAGCCTAAGACCTAGTACCAGTTAAAGATAGAGAATTGTCTCCTACACAGAAAGGAAGATAAGTGATTAGGGTAAACTCAACCTTGTCTTATCCTCACATACACCCCACACGGGGAGATAAGAGAAAGGCAAACTTGGAGCCTAGGCATATCATAAAAAACCTGCTCGCCTTGTATAACAAGGCATCCTAGCATAAGTCTGAGAAGACAGTGATGGGTGAGTACACTAAAACACTCGACTTAGCAAACGCCCAAAAGAGGGGAGAGCACACAAAAGGCGAGTACGCTGTCATAGCATAAATCCAGAAGGTAATGACATGTAGGCACTTATAAAAAAATAATGAGAGAAAGGAACCTCAAAAGAAAAGAAAAGAAAAGAAAAAGAAAGAAAGGAAAGGCCAAGAAAAAAGAAAAAGAAAAACCTTGGGAAAGCTACAAGCGCATTAGGACCAACCACTAACAAGCGGGACCTAAGCTAAAGCCAACATTGAGAGCTTGCTATACCTCAAGTCTCCCTCACTCTCCCATCACACAAAGGCAATGGGTAGGAAACCCTAGGAACTCGGGGACTGAGTAAATAAAGAAGGCAATAATCAACTAAGGTTAGTGCAAAGTTCCAAGTTCTCCAACGGGTAAGACATGATAAAAGGGAAGACTCTCTCACCATGGATAGTACTAGGTAATAATGCTAGATGTGTAAGCGGGAAGGCTATGACTACACTCATATAACATAATGAAAAATCCAAAAGGTTAGAAAAATTGGAAAATCTAAAAAAACCAAAAAATTAGAAAAACCAAAAATCCAAAAAAAATGGAATATCTAAAAATCCAAAAAAAAAAATTTAAAAAGAAAAAAAACGTAGAAAAATCACCCAAAGTAGTACCATCCACCCTACATGCAAGTGAAAATTTAGTAAGTAGGACAACTGAAATTAGTTTGGCCGATGATGCAACAATCGATTCACCCGATTTTGGAGTCAACGTCTTACTCAAGCATATCTCACGGCTTAGGTGTGTTTTCTCTACAAAGGCATTACTTCTACAATGATCTTTAGAGCATCCATAGATGACTCACAATCGACGTCCACTGGACTCCGGTTTTCCACCCCTTTAGCTAAGGCCAAGATTAATTCTCTCCACCTAGTTTCAAATATAGGAGAGCAAGAATAGCATTACAATACCTTTCCTAGGTAAGAATAGCTTAGCCAATCTTTCTAAAGCTAAGAAAGGTACATCTATGATTACTAATAAGTGTCGAGGAAGTATGTAGATGGTGATAGTATCAGTGCCCTATACGCCAACAACTGCATCCAAAAGTCCCACCACAATGCTACACGAGAGCCAATGCAAAGCAAGATCAAAGAATGAACTCACGCCTTTGAAGTTCATACCATATACATAGACACATCGCACCAACTAAAAGGCAAAACACCAGTTTGGCAAAGGAAGGGTTTACTCCCTCACTCAGTTTTTTACTCATAAAACTCCTTTACTTGCCAAGTCGAATTGTGGGATGATGGTCTCTCCTCGAGTGTACTGGTCACACTTAAGGACAGAAAATACTTGACCACAGCAAATTACATCTATGCATTTTGCATATGTCTATATGGTTTGGGATCAATCGTACCTCGTCGGCCTAACCTACCATATGGACCATTCATTGCATTGAGTGTTAACCTTGCATTTACATTGTTTGCTTGAACCATGCATCCATGCATTACCTCTCATGACATTGGAAGTAGAGCGTAGACGAAACATTTTTCTTCAAGAGTATTAGAAACCCTTAGAAAATGTGATCCTCCTAGAGCTAATTCAAATCCCACCTATCTTTTTAATCATTCCTATCCGAGTAATCTCAAACAAGAAGCCACATATTACCGTTTTATTTTCTGATCAACGATAGGGTAATTTCCTCATGACCATCTTTAGTTTCTACCCTATTTAAGTGATCTCTACATAGTCAGCATGGTTTTGACACTGGCTGCAACACATATCTTTGAAACCAGCTTGACCCCTCTATGCCTAAGCTATCAATATGATGGCATCTTTTAATCAAACCACTCAACTGTGCAACCACATTCCGAAACCGAGTCTGTTCACCTTTCCCACCACCTGGCTATGCGATAATTTCTCAAAACTAGGTAGGTTCCACCTTTTGGTTGTGTGACAATCTCTCGAAACTAAATGGTGTTTTTTTATTTTTCATCATTTGTGGCGGATTGCTTGTGAGTGAGCTCCCTATTTCAGGAAATACTTAATGGGGATATTATTTTTACCTTGGAGCCAATCTTGTTCCAAGATCAACTCTAATGAGAGGCAACTGTAGTTATCCCATTTTCGCATTTCCCAGAGTTATCAAGGATAGGAAACCTTAAGGTGCCTCAGATCACATGACTAAGGATTAATAACACATTTTCCAGATCTTCCATAATTTCTTTAAAAACATTCTTGATTTTACTGGATTCAAGGTCATTAGTTATGGCAGAGCTAACACACTCGAACTAGTGGCAGGTTTGAGCCCCTTGAACATTTTTCGGTGCAAGTCGACAGCTATGGCAAAGTTGGCATTCTCACCTTACTCGGATTGATGGTAGATTTGAGTATTTTAATCTTAAAGAAGATGTTCTTATGATTTTATGGAATTTCTGAAGTTTTTCCAGGCTTTTAGCATATCTCTGTGAATTAACATAAAAGACAGGTGGTAAATTGAAAAGAACCAGGATGTTGCCTCGATGATAGGCGATAGATCTCGTCGCCACTGAAAAAGGCTACAAAACTCATTGCCTCTGGTAGGCGATATGAAGATCTGGTCGTTAATGTGATAAGTGACGAGTATTGTAGCATTCTCTCTCAGCATAATTTATCATCCCGGACTTTAACATAACATATGGGACATTTATAAAATGTTATCACAATTTTCCCATGATTATAATTAGTTCTATGATTTTCCAAACACTTAAATATATAACATATCAAATAAATCTTTATAAATGCCAATTAATTCAGGAAATTTCTAGAAATATGGATGACATTAAATTAATATTATTTATCTTTATCTTTATCTTTATTAAAAATCGAGATTTTATGTTGGTTATTATATTTTTTTAATGTTTTGACCACATTTAATTCACATAACATTCTAAAAGTAAAGATAAAATCTAGGATATCCCAAGTGATTATAAATCAAGACTAAATTATAAATCCCCTCATTTTAATTTCCTTGATTTTTGTTTTCCAAGATATGATATAAATTAAATTTACTTAATTTGTAAGTATTGATATGATTTTTCAAAATACCTTCTAATTTATAGTAATTACAAAAATAATGAAATTGGGTAGATTTGTTCTTGATCTATTTTTAAATATATGCTAGATATTTTGAAATCTCAATTTTTAAAATTTTGCCTTTTTAGTTACTCAATGTCTATAATACCAACGACTAGCTAACGTGGAATATATTATTACCTTTTACGTAATTTTTTCCCATGTGAAGCGAAAAAGGAATCTCCAACCTAATCGCCAGTCCATGTGGCGATATGTTGAGTTCTATCACCAATCCCATAGGCGACGAGCTCTAATATCATATTTTTCTATTTTAAGAGAATTTAATCTTGACCCTTGGATCTTCCTTTCATCATTAACAAGATCTAGCCTCTCAAAACTTTATAAATAGACTTCCTAGGTCAACTGTTTAAGAGAGAGGCAATTCAGAAAATCCAAAGAGGTATTTTAAAAACCTAGGGAGATGTCCTGAGAGAGAGGGTGACATTTGAGAGATCCCTTAGTCCCCCACTCTGTCAAAATCTTACGTGAAACCACCCAGATCTACAGAGACCATCCTAGTCTAAAGCTAAAATGGGCCTCTAGAGCTCCATCTGCCTCCACTTCCTTAAAACCCTATGCCACGAGCATAAGGGTGAAGGGAGTATTCGTTCCTAATCATTTCTTTTACATATTCATTGCATTCGTAAAACAAACCCATAGCATATGTATGCGGGGAATCACGCCTGATTAGTATTAGTTTTGTTTATTCATATTATTTGTTGCAATTTTCTAACATTATTTACTGTACTTAGATTAATCTAGATCCATTTTTGTTGTTTGTTTTGAAGGGAAGAGTATCCTACGTATACGAAGAAGCCACTAGGCAGCATCCTGTCGCTGACCCAGTGAACCAAGAACTCACTTCCGTAAATACATCCACATCTCCCATAGGCATCTTGTTAGCCGACCGTACCATTAGACAAGTAGCAATCACAACCAATAACAATAGTTATCACCCTCCTCCAAAACCACTATCCACACCAGTAACAATAGTTATCACTCCAACAGTGGGATGATGTCGTATGAAGTTCTGTATGGTAAACCGTGCAGAACACCTACTTGTTGGAGTGAAGTAGGTGAACGTCAGCTCTTGGGCCCAAAGATAGTGCAGTAGTATGCAGATAAAGTGGACTTGATTCGAAAGAAGTTGGTGGTTGCACAAAGTAGACTGAAGAGCTACGTTGACAAGAGGTGAAGACCTTTTGCGACCATGCTAGCGAAACTGAAACTCTTCGTGCAAGGGAGCACATGAGAATCCCAATAAGGTCATGGCAAAGATGTTGAATCCGAGGAAGGATGCTTAACTCGAGAACACCAAAGAAAAAACAAAGATGGATAAGGAAAATAAACGGAGTCGCCACCTAATCCTTTAATAGAAAGACGAGAAAAACGAGATGCATAAAAATGCTAGAAAAATGATGCAAATGGATGAAAATGAATGTGTGCATGCTGCATGCCTAATGGATGCAACACATTGGTCATGGCAAGCTAGAGAAAATGGTAAGGACTCTTGTTACACATGGGGAAAGTGTTAGGCACCACCATATGCCCAAGAAATCAATCTTTCTTGGTTAATCACTTGCTTGTGTGTCGCCAATGCTAATGCATGCATGCTTGCTAAGTCTAGCTACAGGTCATGCTATGTGAGTGAGATGAATGGGGCGAAAATTAATGTTTCGCCAATGCTAATGCATGCATGCTTGCTAAGTCTAGCTACAGGTCATGCTAATGTGAGTGAGATAAATGGGGCAAAAATCAATGTAATCTAGTACTCAGTTGCACTATGTGAATTCTAGACCATCGGTCAAAAAAATCGACATAGTAAACATTATCGTCCTAATTTGTTGCATGTCTGAAAACTTGGAAAGAAAACCATGCAATGCAGGCAAAAATATGTGAACGCATAAACAAAAGAAGATAGATCAGAGGATTGAGAGGTGCTCAATTCAAGGGTTTGAATTGTAAACTGTGATTCGCACCGACGATTTGCGCCGACTAGTCTCGTTGGGAGCTCACACTAACAAGTCCTGCCAACTAGGTGCACTATCGAGGCACGCTAGGATAGTTGTAGAAAAACTAGTGAGCTTCTCATCACACTAGATGAAAATGCTATTATGTAAACCCCAAACACAATGCATGGGAAGCATGAGGGGATGTAGGTGGTCATGCCTGGGTGCTCGAACGGGGACGTAGTTGGCTAGATGGCTCCACCCACCTACCTTGCCGTGAAATGGGTTCCACTAGAGAGTGGGTCTGGAAACTTCGACCAAAGGCTTCGTTGAGGTGCTCCAGTGCTTCTAGAGGTTCAAGGGGGGCAAGGATGAATGCTCAGATGCAAAAGGGATGTGAATGCATGCAATGAACACCCTCTTCCGTCGTCACCAAGTCACGTAGGCGACCATGAGTTCGACCAGCCATGCAGGTGGTAGGGAGCTTCTAGAGGCTATCTAAAGTGACTGGGAGAAGCCTGAGGGAGGTGAAGATGTGTCAAGATGGGAAGGAGGGAAGCTCATAGGCCGTCGGCCTTTTTTGAGCTCATCAAAGTCCTTGTCGACGATGAAGATGCAATATGGGTGCATGATGAATATGGCACGATAAATTAAGATAAACACACAAGAAGACACAACAAGGTAGTAAAAACATGAAGGAATTGATAACGCACACAGTAGGGACAAATGAAACCTGTGGAGTCTTGTGGGTTGTCCCTTTCGACGATCACTCGTGGCAGCGTTTCTCCGACGGGTGACGCACGATGGCTACAGAGGTGGGCTCGAAGGACTGTGGTGGTGTTGGTGGAGGGCTCAAGTGTGTAATGCACGGACTGGTGTGGCTTGAAAGTGATGTAGAGGTGGCAATTTCGGCTGACCAGTAGTGACAATCGGAGGTGGCCAGTGAGTTGTGTAGGGGTGTTCCAGCAAGAGGGGAAGCTCTGTTAGGAGATTAAGGGGTGCTCAGCGCAATGTAGTCAATGCAAAGCAAAGGACGTGTGCTGCGGTTGATGCAATGGATGTAATTGGTTTGGTGGATGGCCAGAGAAGGCAATGGGTGGCCGAAACTGGGGGAATTGGGGCCAAAGGTGGGTTGTATGTGTGCTCAAGGTAGGAGAACCAAAAAGGGGCCAAGAGGAGGAGCTGGGACATAAGAGAGGCTTTTTACAGAGGGAAGGAAGTGAGTTGGTCGTTGGATTCAATTATTGATTAAGGTGGGTAGTTAGGAATAAATCAAGTGGGACTTGATTGGAATGTAACAAAGGACAAAAGGTATGATGGTCCAGAGATATCAAGGAGCACCCTCAGATCTATGCCAGCCAATAAGGAGAGGGGCATTGGTGGTCCAATGAGTGAATGGACCACACAATCCTTAACAAATTAATTACTGATACAGGGCTCCACACTAGGTTTTCGTGCTACCTAGCTTTGCCAATTCTATTCACCAGTAAGGCTCTCTAATTTGACTCACCATTTTGGTTTGCCAATTGGATTTGCCAGGTAGATGCACTAGTCCCTTGACAGACCCTGTTGGTTGGGATCTGAGCTTTTTTCTTGATTGCTAGACCACCAAATGGGCTTGGGCTTCTAAGGTTGGTGGTTCTACTAGGATTTAAGGTGGATTGGAGGTTTTGGATTGGTTTAGGGGTGTGAAATGGGCTTTGGTATGGGAAATACCTCACTACCACCAAAGCTCTCTACCAAAGGAATCTGATAACGAGTAGTTGTCAAAGTGGGGTACTATAGATGCCCCTCTCTAAATGAGGTCAAGGGACAAAGGAAACTGAGACCGATGCTCAGGGTTGACAAAGAAAACCCACTTGACGCCAACAGGAAAATGGTGTTTGCAGTTAGCGCTGAGTCATTCATTAGGCAGATGCACGAAATGTCATGACTCATGGTCGGAATGCAGATGCAAATGCTAGAATGGTGTCGAAAACACGAGTATGGATACAATGGTGAAAACACAAATGTTGAGATGCAAAACAAGTGCAAACACAATGTAGAAAACATGTGTGTTGATGCAAATGTTGATATACACGAAGCTCTGCTGCGGACACGTGCAATTCCATACAATGTTGATGCAAATGATGCATATTGATGCAAAAACACTACTGGAATGCAAATGTGTGTGTTGAGCTCTGTTGGGGATAGGAATGCAAATGAAGTGGTATGGAGGAGTTGCATGCACTACGAGGACATGCGATACGAAACATGCCAAACTGAGCAGGCAATGTCGAGGACAAGTCACTGGCATGCAATGCTATAGGAGGTATGACAATCATGCGATGCCAATGGGGTGATGATGTAGGTGAAGTAACAAGCAAGAAATGTGTTGGGTATTGGGTATGTAATGCAGGATACCAACATCGAACAAGCAATTTGGTAATGGATACACTAGCACTCAATGCTACAGGAGACATGCCATGCACGCACTGCCAACAAGATGATGGTACATGCAAGCTGGATGTAGAGGCGATGATAGTCTTAAGCATCCACTAGACTGTGCAATGTTGATATAGGTAGTGACAAGCACGTAGTGCAGAATATCGACACCGAGCAAGTAGTGCTGCAAAGGATACATTGGCACTTAAAACTACAAGAGGCATATCAAGTACATGGTGCGGGAGTGAGATGTTGGGATTGTGATGTTAGTGTGTGATGATATGATGCTAAAATAGGGTTGTCTAAGCAGATTTGATGCAATGTTAATGCCATGTGGTGTGATACAATGCATCAAGATGTAATGCGATGACATGCCATGATATGCCATGGATGCTATGCTCCTATGGGGCAAGTGATGATATGCAGTAAATGCAGTGGAATGCGATAATATGCTATGCTAGTGTATGCAATGATATGCAATTGATACGATGAAATACAATGGTATGAGACATGATCAGTTGACGAACTCATCACCGGATCGTTAGGGTTATTAGCCCAAGGAGATGAGGGGTATGAAAAGGACAGACGGGCTTGTCGATCGGATAGTTAGAGCTATCAGCTCAAGGAGGGGCATGGCAAGTCTAAAACCTACCTGCTAGATGATGAAGCATGACAAAGATGATAGGCTAGCGAGCCTATCAAACAAAAGGGATGGTGATGGATTCGTGAATCTATCACTGAGGAACAAAAAGTAACAAGAATGCTACACCCGAAGGCGTGACAGAGGTTCAAGATGATCCTGTGGTAGTTAAGGTTGCCAACCTAAAGGAAGGGCAAGAAGATACCAAAGGGTAGCCAAGATACCCCTGGTATCAAGGGAAATAACAGGCCAACGAGCCTATTGATCATGAGGAGGCAGTGACAAGTCGACAAACCTAGCACCAGGGACGGGACAAAGACGAGAATACCACACTCAAAGGTATGGCAAAGGTTCGAAGACGATCCAGTGGTAGTTAGGGGTGCCAACCCAAAGGAAGGGTGAGACGATACCAAAAGGCAACCAAGATGCCCCTGGTATCAAAGAAAATAATAGGCCAACGAGCCTACTGACCACGAGGAGGTGGTGACAAGTCGACGAACCTGGCACCAAGGACAGGAAGGAAATGGGAATACCACACTCGAAGGTATAGTAGAGGTTCGAAGACGATCCTGAGGCAGTTAGGGGTGCTAGCCCAAAGGAAGGATGAGAAGCTACCAAAGGGCAACCACGATTCCCCTAGTATTGTAGGGATGGACCATGAAGGAAGGAAACGAAGGATAGTTCGTGAGATACCAAGGCAAAAAGATGCCCCTAGTATCGAGTTGAGCTACCACAAAAGATGTCGAACACCACACGTGGGTGTGCAATGGTCTTAAAATGGGCCTGCAATGCTTTACCGAGGTAAGGCAAGGTATGGACATGCAGATCATCATAGACCACCCACGCTGGTGGGCAGATGGAGTAGGATGAGAGCAAAAAGAGATGGAAAGAAGGAGGAGGAAGCGAGGGGTCTAGCTACGACTAGAGGGCACTCTAGACCATCGAAGGGGTTGAGATAGATGTTAGCTGAGGCAAGGTACGATGCTTGCTGGATAAAGGATTGTGTTCTAGCCTGTTGCTTGTTCAGCCATTGTGTTCTGACTGTTTTGTGCTGGGTTGTGCTATCGTCGGGCATTCCATAGTTATGTTGGTGGAACTTGACTGACAGTGGGGAATCTGCCAATGCTGTTGATTCTGTAATTTTGTGTAGCCTGTGTACTAACAGGTGCCCTTGTTGTATATGCGCTCTGACCAGAGAGTAGTTGTTATGCCCCTGGTTTAAGATGCTCGGTGAAGACCTATAAAGCGATGAAATAGGCAAGTAGAAAGATTTAAGCAAGCAAGGTAACTGATCATGATAATGATTATTGAGGGTGGATACTAAAGATGGATTTTATTATCGCATGGAAGTATGTTGATGGATGGTGTCATTGCTGGAGCAAGTATAAGTGTTGTATTGATTCGATGTGATGATTGTTGTTTTGTTATTTTGTTGGTTGTTTGTTTTTTTCTTTTTTGTTTGCCCTTAGTTAGGTTGGAAAGTTTCACGCCTGTTGGAGGAGGAGAACGCCTTCAATTTAGTTGACCCTATGGAGATTGACAAGCTGTGGGTGGCTCTCGTAGGATGGGTGGTGGCATTCAAACTTGCTATGTTAGGTGATGAGATGGACCGTCTATGCCAAACTCCTTACGGTCATGCACTTACTTTTTTGAGTTCACTAATTTTTTTTTGCTCCCTTGTAGATGTACAGATTTGCTCAATTCCTAGCCTGGAGGTAATAGGCGCCTGATCTGGGTTGGAGACTTTTGTTGCTGAAAGGGGGGCCAATCCTTCAAAGGTGCAAATTTGCCAGACGCGAGCTCCAACTCCTCTCCAAGATGTGGTAGGGTGGAGCTACACCAGACGTCTCTTGCTCTTGGGTTGACTTCTATCTTCGCCTTCTATCTTCTTTGTTCTTTTATGCCCATGTGGATATATTTGTTCTTTTCAGGCTCGCTCGCTCAGCCACCCTAGTATTTTATCTCTCTCTTGGAGGTGTAGGGTCCTTATGGAGTTTGAATACTTCATTCGGCTTTAATGGATGGTGGCTCCTTCATTACTTTGTCGTCTAGGTAGTGTCAACTGAGGAAGGGCAGTCCGATCCGATACAAGCTAACTCTCTGATTTTCGTCATCGAGCAGACGATTATAATGTAATACGTTTTTTATTTTTTAGATCTTTTCAATTTTTTTGGGTTTTTTATTTTTCTGATTTTTTTGTTTTCCTGAATTTTTGATGTATGAGAATGATGATGTAGAACAAGAAAATAACAGAGAAAATAAGGGAAAAGGACGTAACTCCGATCTCAACTGTTGGTTGCTTTATTGATGCTACTTTATTTGTGCTAACAGGGTCACTAGCAAATTTGGCAGTGCCACTAGAATCGCGACGACAGTTAGAACTACTGATGGGTTTGCTAAAACTATTGTTGATGCTAAAACTACTAGCTGATGTTTTATGTGAAGGTCCAAAGTGCTGGCAGTCTCAATGCCACATAGATACGCACTAGGCTCACCAACCCTAGGCCATGCCCCCCGCGGAACGATCAGGAATAAAGAGAGAAGGTAAACCGATGAGATCAACAGGATTCATCGAGGAGACACTAGAAACAAGAGAGACAAGAGAAAGGAAGAAAATCCCTAAACCTACGACATCCTCGTAGTCTAAAAGTTCTGGCAAGGATGTGTCAGGCTAGTTCTAGTGTGCCGATGCAGGTGTAGGTCTGTGTGTAGGTGTTTGTATGTGGTCCACCTCTTGCAAGGCAACACTAATGACCTTCCGGTTAATCAGGTTCTGAATAGTATTCCGCAAAGTGATGTAGTGATTCGTCAAATGCCTGGCACGATGGTGAAAACTACAGAATGCACTCATGTCATACCTTTGAGGAATAGGATTCGATAGCGGACAAGGGTTTGGGAGCCTCAGAAACGACTCAACATTAGGGAAGATGACGCACAACAGCTCCGTAAGAGGAGTGTAATCCCCTTCGACATGGCAAGCTCATTTTTGCCTTGTTGCCGTCTTTGTCGAGCTGGTGCGATGTGATGCACTGACTCGACAGAGGAGTGTGTGTGTATGTGTGTGGAGGACTAGATGCAAGTATTAACTGATCTGGGTCAAGCTGACTCTCTGCATTGGTAGGCGCTGCTAAGGACTCGACGTACATGACATAGCCGATGTCAATGATGTTGTCGTCATAGTAGCTGTTACTGATGGCGATGGCCTACCTAGCAAATGTAGAGAGTACGGGGAAATTTCCACTTCGCAACAAGACTTCCACGCGAGCACTAGCCCAAACTAGGGATGCAAAGGACGTGATGTGCTGGATGCTAAGCAAAGCCTCTGTTGTTGGTTGCACTCCCATGATGATGATCTCGATAGACTCCTCGTCTGAGGGCCTAACTTTGACCTAGGAGGTTAGTGCACGCCAACAACTGACGTACTCCTCGAACGGTTCATAGGGTCTCTATCGGATTATGACCAGATCCTCACGCTTAGGAGTCAGGTCGAGGTTGTAAGCGTATTGCTCTAGGAATGCTTGGCTAAGGTCGTCTCAAGTTTGGATGGCGGTCATGTCCAACGAAGTGAACCTCCTAAGGGCGGGCCCAGTCAGACTCTTTTGGAACAAGTAGATCAAGAGCCTCTCGTTACCCTGAAGCTAAACAAGGTCTCCACAGAATGTGATATAGGATAGCCTCTACCATTGTATTTCTCGAATTTCGAGATGTGGAAATTTGATGGGAGTATCACCTTTTGAAAGTAGCAAAGGTCCTGGAATCGGTAGGACTGACGGTCCCTGCCCTACACTTGATGAAGTGCCACTTCTAGATCATCCATCCTAGCGAGGACGACATCAAAGGTTGCTGCTATTGGTGCTATTGCAACTAAGGAAGGTGTTGTGTATGCTATATGGGTCGCACATAGGCGTTCCTCTTGATCCACTCTCATGCCTCCTGGTGTCGAAGTGTGAGGGCCAGCATACTAGTGCAAAGATGTAGTGTACAGTGGTGTTATGATGTATGCAGTGGTTTGTATCTGATGCAAAGATGGATGGGAAGCATGCTATGCGGAGTGTGGTGCAGAGTGTGAGAGCGGCAACTGTTGCATCGACATGGTACCGAGCAACAGACTCGAGGGATGCTGTGCTCCTGCCAAGCTGAAAGGCTGCCCACCAGGTGATGGAGATGAATGTTGTGCAAAGTGCTGTGTGAATGTAAGAGGCATGAAAGGCACTGCCATCACTAGAGCTGTGAAAAGTTGAGGCGATGGCAAAGGCACAGGTGTAGTCAAGTGAGATTGTGTAGCTAAGGTGGAGCGCAAGAGGACCTTGGGGATTGGAAGAAAGGGACCGAATGGAGGAACGAGGAAAAGAGCCATGTCCTGAAACTTCTACGCAAGAGCAAGCAGATGTAGTGCTTGCATAGAGGAGGATTCGTCGACAGGCAAGCCAGAAGAGGAAGACACGAATGTGAGCGAGGGCACGAGGGCAAAAGAGGCAACCAGGATAGACCCCTCAAGAAAGATAGTCACAGCCGACTGGATTCCCAAAGTGGGAAGGCCCTGAAGAGGGACAACAAGCAAGACCTCTAGGGTCTAGGAGGTGGTCACCGAAGAAGTCTCGATGACCGGCACTAGACCAATAAGGGTCTGCCACTGTCCCGAAGCAAGAGAAGCAGAATCCTCCAATGCATGAGAGTGATGCACAAGGGATGAGGAAGGAGTAGAAGAAGTAGCAAACAGAGACAAAGGGATCAAAGTTGGGACACCCTCTAAAGCAACAGGAGGAGACTCACTGGTTTGCTAGGCCGTAGCAGACCACGAGTGGGTACGAACGGGCCAGCGATGAAAAGGAGGGGGCACGAGCCCAAAGACAAGCTATGGTCGAAAACGACACTAGCTCGAGAGACAGAGGAGAAAGACTATGGGAGGAAACTTGCGATAATGATGCTTGAGTTCCTTACCGAGGGCCTCACACAAACTACTTGTGAAAAATAGGCAGAAATAACAAGTGTCAGAACCTGAGGCAAAGACAAAATGCAAATTATTAAAGTGGTATGCATGACACACAATGTAGATAAATGTCATAAAATGTGCTCTCTTTCCATACATGTCCCGTGCAGACTAACCACCCGAAACGTTCTCATGGGTTTGGGTTTGACGTAGGCCGGAAAGTAAGGTTCCTATTCTCACTACTAGAAAAATCAGATTTTACGAGGACTTTTAGCGAGCACATTGCGAGGACATGTCCTCGCAATATATTAACGAGGAAAAATAACGAGGACAAAGCGAGGAACCTTATTTAGTGAGGGCTTAACGAGGACATGTCCTCGCTATATGTCCTCACAATAGTGTCCTCGCTATATGTCCTCACAATAGTGCCCTAAAATTACATCCATCCCTTTTCACCCAAAGCCACACCAATTCTCATTTCCGTCTCCATTCCTTCCTCCTCCCCTAGAAAACCACATCACTGACGTCCACACCCTCTCCCGCGGCCTCGACCCCTCCCACGACCTCCTCCACACCACCCACTCCATCACCGTCTACTCCCCCACCCTCTCCTTCCCCCTCCGTCACCTCCTCGGCCACGATTCCGTCGTCTGCCACTACGTCGAGACCACCGTCGTCGACTCCCCCAACCGGACCATGGACGTCGTCGCCAGGAACGTCTGTCATCGCCGCCGTGGCGAGGAAGGTGGAGCAGAGGTGCGCCGAGCGGTTCATGCAGAACAACGCCAAGGGGAGGGATGTGGTCGAGAGGATCTGCAAGTATCTCGAGGCCGAGTCGGCAACGACGCCTGCTTCGTATGTTTGATCTCGATTTCGCTTACAGTTTCTTTCTTGGAATTTTGTTTGTTTTTTGTGTTGGAGTGTAGTAAAAAAAATATGATTGTATTAATTGTAGCAGTATGATCTAGGCTGTCAATTGAATCAATTTTCTAGCAAAATTTTCTATCTAGGCTGTCAGTATGTATCCTTCTTTTTTTGTATTAATTGTATCAGTACTTGAAAAAAAATATTCAGATGAAATGCGCCAGTTGATTGTTTCTCTTCTCTATACTGTCCCTATTAGTATGATGAGTTTTTCGTTTTTATAGGGAAATACTTATTGCAGCAGTTTCAATTCCTCTGCTAGTGATATGATTCGTATTATGCTGGCAATTTTTTGTTGCTTTAACTGCAGACATATCTATGAAATTGATACTGAGCCATTAGAGAAAAATGTGGACTAACTCTATGACTGGCTAACTGCTGCTGACAATTTGTAATACTTCTCTGATCAGTTGCATTTCCTATTGCATTCAAATTCTTTTTTCTACTTTTTATTGCCGGTCTTCAGATCTCTACTCTTCAAGTTAGCTAGAGCTTGATCAAAATGTATTCTTTTGAACCATTAAATAAGTAGTATTATGTAGGAACTATTCCAGTAAATTAGTGACTAGTTTTCCCTTGTTTATATGTAATATGATTTTCTACTATCACATTTGTAGTAAAAAATAAAATCAGAATATGCTATCTTTTGTACCTCATTGTCTATCATATACTCTATTTCTCCCTTATTTGTTAGATCTAGCCATGGTGTGTATGCTTATAAAGTTTATATAAATTTCTTGTATTA